>CM023488.1:50269347-50315186 GCA_013339685.2 Hyalomma asiaticum
ACAATAATTTAGCATTTAATTTTCTAGTATTTTAAAATTTCGTTGATATTATCCAGTGGTAAAATTTCATTATTTCGAGTATTAAGACAACTGTACTTCCCCCCCATGGTTTGCATCGCTCTTACATTCGGGTCCACTTCCCCGTTTCACTTGCAATAAGTCGTCTCAGTGGATAAGAACAGAAGCGAGCAGGCGTGCAACTGCCCTGTGAAATGCGTTAATACACAAGTCCACAAAACGGCGGGGTCGACCCCTCCTAAATTTTCTATTTTGCGCAGGTCTCGTTCCGCAGCGCCTTCCCGCTGTCCGAGCGAGATATTTGTTTATTCAGTTCAGTTCAGTTATTATTCTTTCAAAATACAAAGTTCATAGTAGTAGTATGCAGGCGAGGGTCCCAAAGTCTAGCGATGGCAGTGGGACCCTCGATTAACAATAACATAAAAAATGATCATAACGGCAAGCAAATTACACAATGCAAGTGGAATTGAACAGTGAAACTACAGAAACAACAAGAAGTAAAGAAAAAGAATAATCGATGCGACACAACAAGTACATAGCAAATCAATTATATAAGTAGAACACAAACACGTAATAGACACAAACCCAAATTTACGAACATTTCAAATTACGTGCACACACTTGCATCAGAATTAGTTTTTGTTCATGATTAAGTTTTAAGTTCTTGTTTGAATGCTTGCAAAGATGATGATGATTTTATGTATAAGGCAAGTTATTCCATAGTTTAAATCACCGTGAAGGAGGATGTCATTTTGCCGTAGTTTGGTGTTACATTTAGGTAAAAGGAAGTTGTGATTGTGGGCGAACCTATTGCTGTTGGTGTTAGTGAGTAATCTAGCATGGATTAAATTAAATGCAAGCTGATTGTTAGGTTGTTTAAATGAGCATTATGATTAAGTGAGAATTAAACAAGCCCGACACAGTAAGAATGCAGTTAGCCGAAGGAGTGGGGTATCATTAGAATTAAATTACCTGTTGGTAATAATGCGAATGGCCTGATTCTGAATGTGCTGTACAGACGGAAGATGAGTGTTATATGTATTCCCCATGATGTAATGCCATAGGTGATGGGACTGTATGAAACGCAAGTATAAAGACAATAAGGCATTAAGAAAAAATGGACGAGATTTGATGAGTGACCTTATACCAGTGTGATAATCACGTTTTTTTTCCATGACAACAGCAGCACGCTACTGTGGCGCCACCATTTCGTATCTGAAGCGCGTCTACAGGAACTTTTTTCTCGTTTTTTTTTTCCTGCTTCAAGGTCGGCGGTCGCCTAGGTACTGAAGAGGAGGAGCTCCTAACGAGCATGAAAGGATAGTCGCGGGTTGAGCAGAAAGGAGAAGGCAGGCCCGCGCCTTCCACGACCCACTACACACGTCATTAAACCTCAGCCCACTGCTACCCTGCATGAACAGTAATGACGATAGCCCTACATAATAGCGACAGTGAATTCACTCCCTCGCCCCAGCTCAGCTGTGTTGCTCGAATTCCGCAGGCTTGAACCTGCCTTCACTTTTCAACTGCGGAGAACTTACGGATCCTCGCTGTCGCCATGAAAATTCTTATGCCATTGTCGCGCTCAAAAAACAGCCATTTGAAAACAAGCCAAAACAAGCAAATAACTCACCAAAACCGGTTAAAATGAATCCAACAATGATTCAGATAAACCAGACCAGTATAAGAGTAGCTCCTTGTAGGAGTAGGAGTTCCTTGTAGGAGCTCCTTCTATAAGTAGCTCCTACAATAGCATACTGCCATCCAAAAAAAAAAAAACGCGGTTCGATCCCGGCCGCGGCGGTCGCATTTTCGGTGGAGGCGAAAATGCCAGAGGCCCGTGTACTGTGCGGTGTCGGCGCACGTTAAAGGGCCCATGACAGCTATTTTTTTGTTGGATACTTTTATGTTCTAATGAGTAGAACAGTGTCTTGTAATCGCGGCATGGAGTGGCAAATTCTCCAGCGTGATGTCTAATTAGTCACAGCATCGTTAATTTTGTCAGTTTTATGAAGCTTCGAAATGCGCGCCAAAAACTGCAAGAAACTAGCGCCGCGGGGCAAGCGCGGCGGCTGTCGGAAGTGAGCGCATGCACTGATCACTTGAGCTCAAGATTCGGTGACGTTGCGGAGAGCGCGAGCGCCAGACCAGCTCGCCACAATCGCTTTGCATCATAGCGTGTGTACAATGTGCGCTTGAGGGACCAACACGGAGAGGAAGCAGAAAAATACGGCTTTTGGCGTGGCCTCCGCGATCGGCTGCGAGAGCCAATCTTGGAGGCCACGCTCGGAGGCCATAGCGCGGCGCGCCCGTGTCTCTCTGGTGACGTCACGATATCAACTTACAAAAGTGAAACGTCACAGATGGCCCACAAACTACGTCATACTAGTGACGATGTCGCGAGGTGCCGAAAACCCAGATGAGCATTTGTGGTCACTTTAAATACATATTAAAATATCTTAACGACAACGTTCGCCGTTGATACTTGGCCACAAGTGCCTTCAGATGTTCGACAACCAAACAACACAAACATATCGGGTTTGAAATTTTGGTGTCATGGGCCCTTTAAAGAACGCCAGGTGGTCTAAATTTTCCGGAGCCCTCAACTACGGCTTTTCTCTCCTTCCTATCTCTTTTATTCCCCTTCCCCCCCCCCCCCCCCCTTACGGACGCTTAGCCGTGCTCCCTACTTGGGCTGCAGAAATTAGCGTCCTTTCCTAACCGAACCACAATCATCATTATCATCAATAGCATAGGCGTGCATAGTGTGGTACAGCAAGACATTTGGGCGGCGCCAAGCCGAGGCCACGCTTGCCGCGTCTGACACCGTCTCCGGTTCGACGCGAACGTGTTCATGCTCAGCTCGGTGCGAAACTTCGAAAAGTGTACGTTGAGCCTCGCAGTGCTTTGCAACGTGTCTCGAGAATTCTCAGACCACGACGAAACGCGGGTGTGCCGGAGACAAACCGGGACCAGCCAAGTGCCCATCAGCTTAGCTGCTTCACTAGCCTTGTGCCCCTAGCGGAAGCTTCGCTCATTTATTTACATTACTTGTTGCTCCGAACGAGTGTGGAAAGCACTGCGTAATACAGATCCATTGCATTCGCAAAACGCATTGCATTCGCACAGGGCATTTCATCCAGGAATTCCTTTGATGACGGGTGTTGTGGAGTATAGAGAAGATGATACTGAAATATATGTTCGTTTCTTGAATCGAACACGTCGCTATACACTTTACGATAGCAGTATGAAATATCTTCTTTACATATACACCCAAAACCTATAGGTTAATTCGTGACAAACTGTATACCATTGCAACGACGACACCTGAGAAGAAGCTTCGGCCCTCTCCGCGCTTACAGCCCTAACTACACGGCGTGCTACACAACACGTAACAGCCGTAATCTCCACAACGCTCACCTCGTATGCTTGCATACTATAAAACAAGTGATGGAATCATTGCCCGTGTCCCTTATGAAAGCATGTGCATATTAGGGGTGTGCGAATATTCGGACTGACAAATACTTTACGAAAAGCGTACGCTATCTGATTCGATTTGATCGCAAGATTTACTATTCGAACAATGCGAAGTTTTTAACACAGGAAGAAAACGCCCCATGTTGCGGGACAAGTTGCCCATTCTGTCCCCGTGTAGCATGTTTTGCCGCTTAATGCTGCTGCACTGCGGCAAAGTTAACCCTTGTGCGCTGCGGCAAGGCTAAGACATGCGTATTGGGGCAGATCTAACTCGCGCATCGCGGTGTTCTCTGTTGGACTGGGAAGTGGGAGCTAAGCAAACCATGAAAACGTTAATTTTTGCTCTTCTGGGCGCACTGTACTCCGCGGTATGCTGTGCATATATTCTGTGCATATGTATGCTGCGTTGCATCATGAACACACGAACACACGAAAGCAGCATACAAATACAGAGGAGCACTGAATGAAAAGTAACGAACATTGTGGTTGGCAAAAACATTCGAACTGGACAGCAATTTACGGTGAAGCAAACATACATTTTTCTGCAGCCGTTAGCAACGAACAGCGATCAGCTACGAGTTAAAAATTGGAAAAGAGGGGCACGCCGTAGCGGAGGGCTCTAGACATTGTGACAACCTAGAGTTTTTGAGTGTGTATTGACGTTGCCAGTACATGAGTCCCTATAGCATTTCGCCAACGTTGAAGTGCAACATCAGTAGTGTCTGAACCCACTTTTTACGTGTCTGCCATCAAGCGCCATAAGGCAATAGATATATATAGTAGAGCTTTTCCGTCCCTATACGAACTACTGCGCTCATTGGCGCCATATATAAATTCTGACGCAGGTTTGCGAAAGTCCCTACGCCTCCAAATTTAACTACTACGGTCAAAAGGAGTCTGCACATACATTCGACCTTAACATGAACCGAACGGTCACGTACGACACGGCCTTCACGTTAGCGAAAAGGTAACCCTGACATTTCGCTTGACGCGGCGGATGAGCTTTCTCGGACAAAGAACCGGTGTTCTTGATATATTGGATGCATACAATGAAGTTGAGTATCAACGCGAATCAGGATTAGCCATGAAACGAACATCACTTGAAGGGACACTAATTTTAAAAAAGGGTTTTCTCGCATTGTTAAATTACCTTTTCAAAATACCAAAAGCGCCCTTCCCACGAGGAGAAAAAGCTCAGAAATCTAGAAAAAAAAACGCAAAAATAAAATGCAAGTGGTGACGCTGATCTGAGGTTCCCAGACTGATACGGTTGAAGTCATAGACCTTTGATGGAGGCTTCTGAGGTCTCCGCAAGGGAGCAAAAGAGGGTATCGTATTCGAAAAAATGTCATTGCACCAACGTAGACAGAATACGAAAATACCAGAGTTGGAGACGTTTCTATTTTGCAACACGAAATGAGAAAGTTACCGGTAACATAGTTCGCGAAGGGTAACTTGTCAGTCTAAACAACTTTTGTAGAACCTCCTTGGTATTCCTTTAAACCATCACAATCGCGAGTTTTCCTATTCCCGTGGTTGCACCTGAAATCTTGAGAATCGCAGACAAGATGATTACAGCGCGCTATATTGTAGCAATTAAGCCTACTAGACCGTAGATCACCACAATTAACACGAGCAAGTTTTAACTACGTGCCGGTTAAGGCTACTCTTTAATGCCGGGTTTGAATGGCTGTGCTGTGGAATATAAATAAGAACAATTTGTAGACGCATAGCGAACTGACGGTACAACTTGCAGTGATAGAAACAGTAGGGCGCAGAACTACTCGGGCTTGTTCATATGGCACTTTCAAACCAAGCACACAAATTTCACGAAATCAATTACACTCGCTCAGAAAAGTATGAGTCAACTGGTTCTTTCGAGTGCACTTTTCTGCACCAGTACCAGCCGTTTTAACATGTCACAAGTACGACAGGACCGACTATAACACAAACAGGAATGGCTCTAGCTGCGAGCGATAAGAGTCGCATGCCCGATCAATATCTCCGTCATTGTTATGTGTGAATGCAAATATAACAGCCAATTCATACGCGAAATGTGTAGAAGAAATACACCTACGTGTATCTCACCAGATAAAATTTTTAGAAGCCGGTGAACGATAAAATTGCATTGAAAGTGCTGAGCACAATACATGTAGAGGTCACCGTGAACGTTCAATAATCGTCGACCTTTGAATATTGACTTCTGCCTGTTTGCAAGTACGCAACACGTGGATACTACCTTGTCGATCCGGCTCCTAAGCTCTTGCGGAGGACTTGCAGAAAGTATGTTGAGTACTTTGATCCTCTGAATACATCGCCCGACGTGAATACGATCAGAAGCTATTTTTATATGTGCGCGGCACTTCTGAAGCGGTGAACTGCTCATTCATGTGTGACTACAAGATACCTATAAAACTTTCTCAATTATATGCTGCCTTGTGCAACTCGAGGTCCGACATTCAGTAGGCAATCCTCGAGTGGGCATAGAGAATGGAAGAGGCCTACTTCAAGTAGTTTGTCCCCCAGCCTCTAACCCACTGCCCCTTTCCTTTAAGAGGGACAAATAAAGTTTTCATTCATTCATTCGAACTACCCCGTTTCTGTTTCCTTGGCACGTGTCAATTCCAAAAGCTACCCTCCTCTGCCTTGCTCGCTATTAAACATGCCTGCAGATTCGAGTGCAATATGTGTGTGATTGAAGTTGAAAAGAGTAGAAAGTGTAGAAGGAGAGAGCCTATTATGCGAAGCCGAACGAGGCAATATACTAAACGGAGAAAAAGTTCTGCAATCCCTAAGCATATTCTTATGACATAAGAACGCGAAAGCGTTTCCTTTGGCTAGATTGTTGTTGCTGAAGGGTGCTTCAAAATGGTGTTGCCGAGTTGTGTTATATAAAGAATGAGGCAATGTGGGACGCCGGATTGTGTTTATTTGCATGATTTGATGCCATCAAAGTGGTCTCGACACTCGAACATGTCTCTTCCATTTCGTTCGTCGTCCAGGCAGTACATGCAGATGATGCCCGAGGCGGGTCTCCGGCATAGCGAACTTAGTACGACACACTGCGGCTTAGTGGGTGGTGTCATTAGACAGTCACCGGTGTCGTCACTGTCGTATCGTTCCGGTGACGGCGTACTTGGGCCGGGGCGTGGCCTTGTGACCCGAGTATTAGGTGAAGACATACAGCAACATCTCGCACGATGTTAGTCGTTGGTGAATGCGAGATCGACGTTCGTACAGCTCGACATCGTGATGGACTCACTGGCGTCTTCATTTGCTATTGACTCGGCACCGCATGGCGGCGGGGAACGATGGGCTAGCCGGCGCGTTCACGCACCGGGTGTTGCTAACGGCGACGCCACGCAGCTGGCGTGAACTTTCGCCAGCCCATATGTAGCGGAGCGGAGCGCGCGCCGACTCCCGCTGCGGCGAGTGTTGGCGTCATTGTCACCTCTAGTCCACGGCCGGTCTGGACGCGCGCGCTCGCTCTCTCTTTTACGGCCTGAGCAGCTGCCACGACTACAATGGATCTGTTTCTATACAGGACGACGGCGCGTTCCGCGCGAGAGCGTCGCAAGCCAACCCCCCAAAGCTCGTTGCTCTGCATGCGCTTCGTGTGGTAAACTAGCTGTTCCCGGCCACTTTACCGTGCTAATATTTTTTCCGCGTCTAGAAAGTGGTGGAAGCAGTACAGGTCGTGTGGGGACAGTCTGGCTTTCTAAGTACTCATGCACTCGGCAAAAGAGAGGCACACTCAGTGCTACTAGCAACAAGAATGGGTTGGTTGGTTGGTCAAACGTGACCATCTTATATTTGATGGAGGCGAAAATGCTTGGGGCTTGTGCGCTTGGATTTAGGTGCACCCTAAAGATTACCAGGTGGTCGAAATTCCCGGAGCCTTCCACCACGGCGTCCTTCATAAACATAACGGTTTTTAGTTTTTCTCTGTTTTTTCCCTGAATGCTCAGAATTCGTACTAATTATAGTAAGCAAACTGTAACATTCACTTCCATTTCTTATGGACACCTCTTCCATTCATCATGAAAACACAAGATCATTATATAATTTAAGACAGAGCTAAAATGTACTTACTTCACGCAGACTAACCAGACGAGTTATTTTTTTTTATTGTGTGCTTTGTTGATCAGTGCATCTTGGTTTAAGATTATTGAATTGTTTTACGCTTATTTTTGTTTTTTTATTTTTTTTGACATGTTATAACTTTGCTGTTTAATGTCATCACTTGTATATTTTCCTCTTATGTTTTTCACTTCACTAGTATCTTTCACCACTGTTGCTGGGAATTGCCTACTACCGTATTTGTTTTTGCACAGGAGGTCCCGATGCAGTCTCTTGACTATGGGACCTCCTTCTGTATACTATGTGCCTGTAACATCACCCAACTGTAATAATAAAATTTGATTCTGATTCTGAACGCAGTTTTTGTATGATAGACGGCATGCTGATGCAGATGTCCCGAAGTGCGTCCTTTGCTGAAGGGTGCTTCAAAATGGCGTTGCCGAGTTGTGTTATATAAAGAATGATGCAATGTGGGACGCCGGATTGTGTTTATTTGCATGATTTGATGCCATCAAAGTGGTGTCGACACTCGACATGTCCTCTTCCATTTCGTCGTCCAGGCAGTACATGCAGATATGCCCGAGGCAGGTCTCCGGCATATCGAACTTAGTACGACACACTGCGGCTTAGTGGGTGGTGTCATTAGACAGTCACCGGTGTCGTCACTGTCTTATCGTTCCGGTGACGGCGTACTTGGGCCGGGGCGTGGCCTTGTGACCCGAGTATTAGGTGAAGACATACATCACATCTCGCACGATGTATGAGTCGTTGGTGAATGCGAGATCGACGTTCGTACATCTCGACATCGTGATGGACTCACTGGGCGTCTTCAATTTGCTATTGAACTCGGCACGCATGGCGGCGGGGAACGATGGGCTAGCCGGCGCGTTCACGCACCGGGTGTTGCTACGGCGACGCCACGCAGCTGGGCGTGAACTTTCGCCAGCCCATATGTAGCGGAGCGGAGCGCGCGCCGACTCCCGCTGCGGCGAGTGTTGGCGTCATTGTCACCTCTAGTCACGGCCGGTCTGGACGCGCGCGCTCGCTCTCTCTTTTACGGCCTGAGCAGCTGCCACGACTACAATGGATCTGTTTCTATACAGGACGACGGCGCGTTCCGCGCGAGAGCGTCGCAAGCCAACCCCCCAAAGCTCGTTGCTCTGCATGCGCTTCGTGTGGTAAACTAGCTGTTCCCGGCCACTTTACCGTGCTAATATTTTTTCCGCGTCTAGAAAGTGGTGGAAGCAGTACAGGTGCGTGTGGGGACAGTCTGGCTTTCTAAGTACTCATGCACTCGGCAAAAGAAGAGGCACACTCAGTGCTACTAGCAACAAGAATGGGTTGGTTGGTTGGTCAAACGTGACCATCTTATATTTGATGGAGGCGAAAATGCTTGGGGCTTGTGCGCTTGGATTTAGGTGCACCCTAAAGATTACCAGGTGGTCGAAATTCCCGGAGCCTTCCACCACGGCGTCCTTCATAAACATAACGGTTTTTAGTTTTTCTCTGTTTTTTTCCCTGAATGCTCAGAATTCGTACTAATTATAGTAAGCAAACTGTAACATTCACTTCCATTTCCTTATGGAACACTCTTCCATTCATCATGAAAACCACAAGATCATTATATAAATTTAAGACAGAGCTAAAAATGTACTTACTTCACGCAGACTAACCAGACGAGTTATTTTTTTTTATTGTGTGCTTTGTTGATCAGTGCATCTTGGTTTAAGATTATTGAATTGTTTTACGCTTATTTTTGTTTTTTTATTTTTTGTGACATGTTATAACTTTGCTGTTTAATGTCATCACTTGTATATTTTCCTCTTATGTTTTTCACTTCACTAGTATCTTTCACCACTGTTGCTGGGAATTGCCTACTACCGTATTTGTTTTTGCACAGGAGGTCCCGATGCAGTCTCTTGACTATGGGACCTCCTTCTGTATACTATGTGCCTGTAACATCACCCAACCTGTAATAATAAAATTTGATTCTGATTCTGAACGCAGTTTTTGTATGATAGACGGCATGCTGATGCAGATGTCCCGAAGTGCGTCCTTTTGCTTAGTTTCTACAATGAGACGGATTTGCTCAGCCTTGTGGCGAACCGCTCAATTGTGTGATTATCAAAATGTTTCCCGGAACCATCATATGAGATTGTGACGTTCTTCGAGAAGGCAGTGAAATATCTTTACCGAAAGAAAATCCTCGAGACACTGCAATTTACTGTTCAGTCATATCTTGAAGATTCGCCGCTTCTGGACTGTCCGGAAGGTGTGGATAAGAGTCACGCCAGAGTGTCGGCGCACATCATCTCTGAAAAGTTTCTCCGGATTCTTTTGTGAACTACACAAAAAAGTTAACAGATCAGAATGACAAGCCCTCTGGCTATATTCACAAGCCCACGCGGAAACATTTCCGGCTGTGAACTATGTGACTACTTTAAACTAGCTGTAAGCATCACGACAGTGTTTTACCAGCAGTGCTTTTTTTTTCTTTTCAGTTCTTGTGCATTATATTATTTTATTACCAAGGGCAACATTCTGTATGATGCTGAACGGTTTCTGTGAAAGTTCTTTATTTTTCTTCGCCTGCGGCGTACGTTATTGTATAAAAAGATTTTTCTCATCTCTTGCACGCTGCAGCTCTGGACACGTGAGAGCTTGGGAATTTATATGCATGCAGGGACTCAGCGTGGTGTGGTGCGAGTTTTTATTATTATTATTATTATTATTATTATTATTATTATTATTATTATTATTATTATTATTATTATTATTATTATTATTATTATGTTCCTTCTGCTGTGATTGCGACTCACGGCTACTTGTGGGGAGTGTGACTTTCCCCTTTTCGAGGTATTTATTTTAATAATAAAGCAAGAATTGCGACAGCTTGAATAAAAATGACCATATTTTATCATTTTCAAGTACATTAATGGTTGGCATATGTGCATTTGACGTAAACGTTTTGGAAACCAATTTCTTTAAAGAAAGAATGTTTCGTGTCATTTGTTCTGACGGTCGGTGACGAATCATGCGGCCGAGCCTTCTGAGCGCGACGCGCATCGCTAAGTGTTCTCACGAGCGGCAGAAGTGGGCGAATCAGTGGCTTGTGCCTCTCCCTCGGAAAAGCGGAAAGCACCAGAGTTGCCATATATATGCTTGCTACCGTATTCTCATCGCACTGGTACCATGCATAGCATATAGAGGAGCTTCAGAAAGTGACACGGCAAGTCTGAGGCCGAGCATTCCCAGCGCTCGCTAGCCTCCGCAACGGCCGGGAGCTGGTTTAGAGAGGGTTGGCTCGGAGCGCCCCCGCCAAGTTGCGGCGATAGGTAGCAACAGCCCCCCGTGCGCAGGCCGTAAAAGAGAGAGCGAGCGCGCGCATCCAGACCGGCCGTGCTCTAGTGAGAGTGGTCACGTGCTTTCCAGGCACGGACGCCTTTTGCGAACGGCACCTTGGCCCGCGCTATTGCCAACCTAGCCAAGAAACGCTTTCGCGTTAAAGAGGAATACCAGGAATATGAGCACTTCTGGTGGCGCCATCTATTCCAAAGATGAGCAAAAGCGGAAATTTTCGTGTGCTTTTCTTTTGAAAGCCCATGTTCTTCAAGGTGGCCTCTCAGCATGCGTACTGTTGTGCTTGCGACCAGCCTTGATGGCGTGGGCTTCTGGGTGCATGATGTTTTACCTGATCTGGGGCGCCGCAAACGTGGAGGGACAACGGCAAGAACATGGACAAGCTCTTGTAAATGTGCGTCCGGTAGGTGCCCGGAAAGGACTGTCGTTTTACAGACGATAGTATTTCTTGGGATACTTGCACGGACAAATTTTGGTCTGTCTTTCTGTTTGTCTGTCACACGATTCAGCCACCCGGCCAAAGTTTAAGCACTGGCCCAACGCCCAGTCACTGGTAGCTGCGTTCATACTTGTGAACATTGTCGACCAAAAAGCAAATATTACGCATATCTGAGGCGTATTATATGGTGTATTCTTTTACTAGAAAACACAGAGATACGTGATCGTAAAGACCCCAGTGCTTAAAGACCTATAGTGTTTCTTAGGCTGCGCTAAAAATGCGACGCTGCGCAAGAAAAATTCCTCTGCCGACGATTTGGTGCTGCCACCTGGCAGTTGCCCAGGGATTCTGCAGAAGCTCATGTTTCCCGACGGCGCTGCCAGATGGCGTCCATATACCACGCAGCGTAGTACAGCCGGCAGAGGACTATCGTCTTTCGACGATATTTGCAGCGAAGCACGCAGATACGCGGCCCATTTTTTCCTTGTGAATCTTGGCGCCTATTGTACTACGCACCCGGCAGATATTGCACGCGCATGCACGAGCAGCTTTTAACAGGCGAGCGACAGTGAGCAACAGGTGGGCGCCCATTACTCTGTTGCCGGGTGGAGACTTAAGCATGCTGATAATGTATGTAAAAAATAGCAACGGAGTGATAAGTGCGAACAACAAGGCTCCACATAGCATTGGGCGCGTTTTTCTTCGTTCATATTTTTAGCGCAAGTCTTACAGGAGGTTTATTCCTGAATTACATTCCCCTCACACATTTCCCTCATGTCTTTGTGCGCACATGCTTAAATGTCAAATGAATAAATCAATATATAATAATCCACTCACACAACGCAATAAGTTTTTGAGCTGCGTGTCCTAATTATATCAGGACTGGTAAAAGAACACGTCACGACACTCCGTTTACTGCGTGCAGTAAAGTGCTCCGCAAAAAGAATAAAAGACAGAATGGCAAGTGCTGGTTGCCAAAAATTCCTACGTAAATGTTAACTTGCCCCTATGTACAGCCGTGAGCGAATTGGCATTTGGTATGGTATGGCGACTATATTATGCAATGCCAAGCAGAAAAGTGTTCACCACACTAAACACAATTTTTGTGCTGAAAGTCATACCAGGAAAATTAATTCGTCATATTGTTATTCGCACATCGCCTATACGATCATTCATAAACACGGACTAGGGGTTTCCTTCCATATAGCTCGCGCCTATATGCAGCGCTTATGGATCTTGTTGGCGCGTCTTCGTGGCTTATGTGTTGCCTCGTAACTTCATCTTTATAGGGGCGTAGACTTCACATGAAACACGTGTCCACCTAGTCCTTCTACACGGATCAGCCCACCTTATGTGAAAAAAGGGCCTCACATGGTGCTTAGTCTGCATAATATACTCACCTGGACGTGGTTGATGAACGCTTCAGCGGAGGAATGAGGGATCACGTTCGGCGCCGGGAATTTCATGCTTTGGCCCTGTTTCTGTGTTGATTAAGCTAGCCCTTTGATGCATGGCTTCAAGCTAGGCCTGAGCCAACAAAACTTTGTCCCCGCTAAACTGAAAAGATCACGAGCCAACAGAAAACTGACCGCGAAAACTGCACGTGGAAGAACCAAATGACAAAAATAATGGCGTAGAAATACCCTGGAGGCGCCTGTTTCGCCGGCATTTGATGTGACGCAACGCAACAACCAAGACACTGGGTGTATTCATGCGCTGTAGATCAAGGCTCAGTCGAAGGTGACGGGTTCGAAATAGACTAGGCCGAGGCTGCGATCTTTGTTATCGTCAAGATCTTACATTCGAAACGGCCTTCATCCGCGCTTGCACTAAAGCGGAGCTATACATATATTTCGCACAGACACAAAGGGACTTCCCACATGTTATAACCTGTGAAAGTAGCGGGTGCTAGTCCAACCGGGGATGTCTAACTGCAGGAAGTATCTAAATCTCAAACAGCATCTTTAAACATCTGTTTGCAGCAGATCTATGTCCCCTTTTGTGGTGCTCTATTGTGTCCTTTGTTTTTCACTTTCTTTTTAAATCAGTCATTACCTTCGGTAATCAGGCGTCTTTAACGCTCCGTTCGATCACGTCGATCCCGTACAAACATCAACAAGAACCAAACTTGACTATTGTTAAAGCGTGCATTGAAACTTGAGCTTTGCTACTATTCGTGTCACAGTTCTAAGAGGCCACCCTTCGAACGACGCACTTATGGCTACTGCCATAACATGCCTTGGCAATTGTGCTGTTTACACTAATTCAGCGATTCTGCTGAAACGTTAATGAACTTTTGAAACGTAAGAACCTTGGATTTCCCGTGCGATAGTAAACCTTAGCGATGTAATTACAAGCATGTATTTCATTGACCAGAAGAAAGATGTCTAAACACAAAAATACAACAATGCAATGAGATCAATTTTATTTTGAGCTTGCACACGCGTTCCAAGCGCGTACATTAGTCGCGTGTACAGTGTTCATTGTATTCCGAAACACCTTCAGTTTTAAAACCAAACACTGGTGTGACAGCTGTGACATTTGTAGACCGAAAACATGGGGTAGGCACTCCAACAAAAACAAAAAGTCAACACACATGAAAAACCATCAATACTTTACACTGAGCATTACGATCAAATAAAAATGGGCGTCGAAGTTTTGACAAGCATGGTGTATTAAAAGCGACACAAATGAAAGTGGAAGCAAATACTACCTCTCCGTGGTGGCATGAAAAAAACTATAGGGTACGTATGCCGTCGATCCACTCTTCATTTTTACAAGCTGAAAATAGAAAAAGATAGGCCCCTGTGAAAGCAAGGACAGAGAATAATCGCCTTCAAATTTTTTTCCGTTAAACTTCAACAATGTATAAGCAAGATTGCATGCAGACTCACTCCTTCGTTCGCTATTTCCTGGGAATAGAGGGAGGAGATGTCATTTTGAAAACATTCGTATCGGCACAGAAACACTTGGCTAGCCCAAGCATTTCGTAATCACGATTAATTCCTAACCAGATAACTTGAGACTCAGGCAATTGTGACTATGAGTTTGGTTCCGTACGAAATATTGATGACCTAGAATTGAGGGGTAGCATTGGTGATGCCATCCTTTGACGTTGAGCTCAATGATAAGACAATCGATTTTCATCGACCTAATAGGCTATCTGCAACTTAGCTAGCACAAAGGCGATCAGCAGGACTACCATTACGACTATAGATAATAAACCCTTTGTTTTCTTTAATAGAAAGATGAAATATAGGAACGTTCCTGCTTATTCTTGATTTGGCGCATCACCAAAGTTAGTTACTCGGCGTTGCTACCGACACCGACGCTCATTTATGTCTCAAGATCTGTGAACTTCAAATATTTGAACACTTCCACAAAAGAAAAGGTGAAGTGTAGCAGTGGCCAAAAAGACCTAATTGAAATAGGGGAAATATGCAAGCCCTAATATGGGCACCCCACTAACCAGATAACTTGATACTCGAGCAATATTACTGTGAGAGTGGTTCCGTACTTGTTCGCGTATGGGGAATCATTGGTACGGAGTGCTCGTTCAGGGCGTGGTCAACACGTTTGATCACTAAAACACAACAGCGAAGCAGAGGCATGGCAGCAAGGACAACAGAACATAAAGTAAGCAGCTCTATTGCGCAGTACTTCTGGTATTCCGTTTTCTTTGCCCATCCAGGGAAGTGGTTGCTTCCTCGCAGAGTAGAGAATTGCCATTAACGACATGATACGCAAAGGATGGGTGCCGTGGTGAACCGCATTGCAGCAAGAGGGCACATACAATCACCGATATACACACTGTAGCAGCATACCACGGTGATGACGTAACAAAATGAGTTCTCAGGCACGCACGCACTTCCTGACTGGGAAGGAGTGGATTGTCACTCCCTTTTACCGGCTGTTATTTCTGAGCACCCACAAGGTGGAGACTAGTGTGGGGGTCCTCCTCAGGAACAGCAAAAACGGACATCAGGCCAATGGAGTGCCTCAAACATTCCATGATGGAGAGAGTTACTCGGCGTTGTTCCGTTTGAGGTCACGAGACGCGGGATAATTCGGAATATAGTGAAGAGTCGCGGTCACTCTTGAACGAGGTGAGCCTGGTGACTGTTGCACGACCTAGCAACCTCTCTTCTTGACTGTGCCGATGGTGATGAGCAATCCATGGCACTGAGGGGCCAGCCTGCACAACCAGAAAAGCATAAGGTCAATTTTTGATCTGCATTGCGCAAAAGTATTCGTAGAAATACCACCCCGTTAAGTACACACTATATCATGATTTTGATTTGTGGGGTATAACGTCCCAAAACCAGCTCTGATTATATGAGAGACGACGCTATATCATTAGGAACTACACGAAGAGACAGCACATTGTAAGAAAAGTGACGAATGGCTCCTCTCATTTATTTTTATCTTGTGCAATGACCGTTCACTCCAGGGAACGGGGCGATCTCGCGATACGACGGATAAAGAGGAAAATCAGACGGAAGGGTTGCAATAAAATACTATACCTTTTAAAGCACCATAACGGCCTGCCGCATTCATGGCCATTTGCAGAAAGCGTACTAGCGCATTCATGTTCTGTCAAGGGAAATTACAGCCCGTTGTTTGCTAAAACGCCCTTAAGAACATCTACTAAGAGTAAACTTGAAACGAAATGCGAACGAATTGGCAGGAATGAGATGACCGCAACCTGCGTATGTACTTGCCAACTCCTTCAGATTTCTGTGCTTCTTGCATAAGGTTACTCTTCATAACAGATAAACTGCGAATGAGCTATGTTCGCTCTCTGTAAAGCCATGCATTGGGGCTTGAATACTACCAAGCAGATATCTTCGTCGATACCGCCACTGCCGAAGCATATGACAAACTGTTGTTAACAGTTCTGCACTTCATCTGTTGTAATTTCTGGCCTAATTCTCCCTGGTTCAGTGCATCACGTTCTAATAGCATCAAAAACGTAAGTTTCATCGCGCGCTAAGCAACTGTCATGCAGCTTTACCATTACTGCCTAACAATTGGGTTTTGCTTGAGAAATATGACGGGCATTATATCGTTGTTATTATAAATCTAAACAAGCATGCTAAGCATCGTCACCAAGCTCTGGGATACGAGTTCTATAGCCAACACTTCAAAAGAATGACGATGAGGCAGACGGAAGAAGGGAAATAAAGATGGCACTGTACGGGAAAATGGTGTTGTATAGTCCCGGCTGAACGCCATCTTTCGGTGCTTGCTCCATCTGCCTCATTATCTTTCTCTTGCGCTACTGAATCATGTCCTGCACCAAGTACGGACTCGCCTAGGGAAAAAGTTATCGTAGTTACCTCATCCGGCTCGGGACGCCACACGTCCAACAGCGTGGCGTAGTCGTCGTCGCTTGGTCGCTGCGTCGCCGCCATTCGCTTCTTCTCGCAGCCGTACTTCGGCGGGGGCGCCTTCTTCGGTGCCAGCAGCAACATGGCTGCCGCCGACCAGACGACCCACTGCACCGTCACGGCGGCTGCTGCCGCCGCCATTAGACAGTCCCGGCTGGACGTGTACGCGCGCACGAGGTCGTGAGCCAGTGGCGCCCCCGAGAGCGCTGCGAGCACTAGCAGGACTAGGAGCAGGCCGGCGCCGGCACCACGCCGCCGGTCCAGCGTTGCAGTGCAATATAACACCGGGCCCGACAGGGCAACCGAGGCTCCGTGCGCGACGACTAGCAGCAGCACGGTGGCAGGGTCTGTCAGCAGCGACGGTGGCAAAACCCCTGCAATGTGGGCCTGCAAGAGAAAGGACACGGTTACGCGTCAAGGAAGCGCAGAAGGGGAAGGGATTGATAACAAATAATGTCCTGGGTGTTACGACCCAAAACCACAATATGATTATGAGAGACGTCGTAGTAAAGGGCTCGTGAAATATAGACCACTTGGAGTTCTTTATTGTGCATTGACGTCACACACTAAACGGGCTTCTAGAATTTCGCGTCCATCAAAATGCGGGCTCCGCGTGACCAACGTGGAGGGTGGAAGAGGAGCGGCGAAAACGTGATTGCTCTTCAAAAAATAAACACATTGCAAGCTCATTTAAAGGAGCACTGACCCAACTGTGGAGGAAATAGCCAGCGAGAAGTGAGCCAACTAACCTGACAAGTTTTTTTTCAATAAAGTAATGAAATGTGCTTCAGTGAAGTGTGATTCATTTAGGTTATACGCGAATGTACCAGTTTATTATAGAAAATAGGGATCCAAAGCAGCAATTGTTTTGTCACACGAAGATCAGTATAAAGCGAACACAGTTGGGAAAAACTGCAGACTTCTCGCGGTAGAATACTGAAAGACGCTTCGACAGACAGGTAAAAATATAAATGAATTTGATCTTAAATGCAGTACGGGTGAGAAATTTCATATAATCCACATAACAGAAGTGTGGATTATATGAAATATTATCGCACACTACATACATTGAGGTCTGTCTTTGTAGGTGTCAACATGCCTGCATTCCTACTTCGGTTGATGAGTTATCACTGTCCAATGTATCCATACTCTGAGCAATGTGCAATCTTCCGTAAAACGACTGTATTGCATACATCCGTGAATATTTTCATGTCCTTATGCCAACCTGCTTTATTCTCTACCTTAATTATTGAGCTCCTCTTTCTTCGGCATGCAAGAGTTCGAAAGGGGTCCAAAAGCGGAAACAGTCGTACTCACAAAAGACTGATAAGCGAGTGCCAAAGCGCCAATGCCACCATTCCTGGAAACAGACAAACCTTGTAAAGAATGCAGGCAGCAGATACTAGCAGCAGTCTCTGGGCAACGCAGAGGGCCATGTAGAGGGCGAACAGGACGGAAATGCCACGCTTCGAGTCCCAGGCCACGTTGGGATAACGCAGCGCGCACACCACCAGCGCAAGGACGTAGTTGACGAACTCTACCGATGGCGCTTCGGCGTCCGAGGGAGACTCCGCCAGGTTTGCCAGGAAGAAAGCCGTCTGACGCTCACGCGGCGACATCACCACGTCAAGGTCAGTACGCCACACGTCACCTGCGCAACATCAGGACATCAGGTGAGAAGGAGACTTCTGCCAGTTAAACGACTGCGCTGGCGGCTAGTTCACACGGCAATTCAGTATGAAGCTGCAACCGAGTGAACGGAGTGCAAGAAGGGCAGGAAAGAAAGACTGCACGCTAAACTTGTGTTCACCAAAGACGAGTAAATTAAGAAACACAATAGCGATAATTTTTGTAGAAAAGACAAGGAAAAGCAACAACGCGAGATTGAAAGAACTTGCAGGTAGCAAAATGTTGAGTTTGGAGTAGGTTGACGTTGATTTTCGCATTCTGTTCAAAGCGTCACGTTTCACGCTTAACAGTAAGCGTATTGCAACGGCCACAGTTCATGCGCACGAGAAATACTTCGGAGGCTTGTTCGAAGGTCATTGCTTCCTGTCTAACTCTCTTTGTTCTTGGTCATCCTCGCTTCTCTTTCTTGCACCATATTTTGAGCCAGTGGGCTACTGCAGTTCTTTTTCCCTGTTACAATATATAGATTCGCAGTAATTTTTTGTAAAGTCTAGTGTTTGAATCATGGCACTGGTGGCATAGAGCACGTAGTATAACGTGCCATAATATTCACGGGTAACAGCATTTATAAATGTGCCCAGTTCATTAAAAACACAGTTGTTAGTGTAAACGTGATCCCTTCTACTTCCATGTCCGGTTCCCTGTGCTTGACACTCGTACCATGGGGAGCACAAAGCCAAGCGAGACGTCCACAGGCGAAAGAGGTGGGGCGTGCCGCTGCTGCCCCCTGAACTGTCAGTTGCGTGCACGTTGCTAAGTTTGTCGGAATTCGCTCCCCCAGTACACTAGCATTATTAAAAGAGGAATTGGAGATGTACGTTCCTGTATGCGCGTTCCTGTACACGCAGTAAGGCGTAAGCGCCTACGGCAAATCAAGTTTAAGACATATACTAACTGGAGCTCTGGTATATGCGGTACTTAGAGATTGATAAGCCAATAATATGTCGCAAGTGTTATAGAGTTAAACAACGTCATAACGAAGTGCTCGCGATCTTGGAAACTCCGCCGTATGCGTCACTTCGCTCTAAATGTCGCCTACCCTAACGCTCGCTGGGACGTGAGTATGCCTTCGTTATATCAGTCATATATCGCTAAAGAAGCGTTCATCGGCAAGGTGCTGGACTGTGCATGCTGCCCATTACAAATTTCAGGCTACGTGCCTAGGGATTTATACTCGTAGGAGCACAGGTTTCTCGCTTGTTCCGTGCCTGCAATGTGGCCTCAGCACGCTGTTTTTATCGTCAAATGTCTGACTATAGAACGCAGCGATAAATGATTCGTATATTCTCAAGCAAAGCTTGAATATCCAATGCGCCCTGACGGTACCTTAAAGATACAGTGCGGCAAGGTACTGCGGCGTAATATGCATCATTTGATAGCACGCAGAACGAGGCCCGTTCCCTCCAACATTTTGGTGCACAGCACACACACATTCACATTTTTCATTATGTCCCTTCCCTTGAGTATATATGTAAAATACCGCGAGGCTCAGACATTTACTGAGACAAATACCTACATGTATGAGCTATGTCCCCCTTGCCATGACAACTGAAATTCAGTACACATTATCTACGCCTCGGAGGCTAATATGACACTCGTCAAATAGGAGTTGTAAGCCAGTACGCGAAGGTTGTCGTATAGCAAGCAAGACGTCTCTTAGTTGACGTCATATCTCCTGGGAACATACGCCGTACGAGAGGCCTCATACAAAATTATTCACAAATAGAATTCAAGCACTACGCATAAGTTTCTATTTTAAGTAAAGAAACTCACTGGTACGCCGCAGTCCACTGCGGATACACTCAGCGTGGGCTATGAGTCGCGGCAGCAGAAGGCACAGCGCCGAGGCCGCGTGCAGCGTGGCCGCCGTTGGAGGCCCGTGTCGCCAAAAGATCCTCGGAAGCGATGACGACTTCTCGAGCTCTTCCTCGTCGTTGTCACCTTCGAGTCGCAGACCGTCGTTGGCCAGGTTGCCGACGCGGACCAGGGCGGCGGCCGCGAGGAACGGTAGCAGCAGCACGCCGACGCCCACCAGGGCAACGTACGCGTGCAACAGCTCGACTGGAGGGGACAGCGCTGCCAGCTCCGGGAACCGTCGCACGCTGTGGACCACGGCCGCTGCGCTGAGCGCCAGCGCGGCCACGCAGTGCCAAAGGGACCCGAGAGTGTTGAGCGGCCCGGGGCCTGCGGCAAGATCGACGGTTAAAAATGCGGCCTCAGGCAGCCCCTTCCCTACGTACTAAGCGGGGAATTCCATGTAGACATGGTGTACATTGGCTAACACAAAGGAAGTTTTCTGTAATGTAAAGGGCGAGAGGTCATCACGGATCTAGGTAACGCAAGCTAGCATGGACAAAAGAGAAGCGACCAAGGCAACACGCGCTGTATAGTTCTCTTCTGTAGTGCTCGCATTTGCACGCCTTCTGTTCCGCGATGATACCACATTGACTTCCTGTTACCACTTCCTGTTGTCTGTTCTCAGCGCAAGCGCATTTTGCGTGTCGCAGACCTTTTTTTTTTACAAAATAAATAGGGAATCCTGAAGACAGTGTGTGGTTCGGCTATCGTAAAATTATGGGCATATAGTGAAAGTGCTCGTAAAAAATCTTGTATAAAGCCACAAAAGCTCGATTCCTACCTATCAGCAGCGCATTACTGCGCTGTACGTGCACCCCCGTTAAAGTGCACACAAAAGAAGGCATAGGACCACATAGCGTTAAGTTGCTCCAAACGGTGCTGTGCGTTAGATCTGATGGGGTATGGTGGAACACACGAGAAAGACGGCGGGTCGTACTCTCCCTCATATGTTTCGGAGGGAAGGGAGAGACCATACCGCAGAGGAAGCTAATATGCTCGACGGGAGAACCAATTAGTTCTTCCTGGGGAAGAGAAACCAAACCGCTTTCCAGTCTAACCTCTCGGTATTTAATATTTTTTTTCTCATTCATAACAACACTGTGCCATTATTTCTTATTTCCTCGCTATAGCTAGCTCTTTGCAGATGATATCGTCAAGAGTGTGCACAGACATTTCAACGTACATGCGTTGCCGCCATGTTAGACCTCATTACACTTTTCCTTTTTGTTCTTACTTTATTTACTCCTCGCCACAGAAAATTAACACAAGGAAATGATGCGGAAATAAGACTCCCTGCTTTCGTACTCTGAAGTAGCTTTTGGTGAATAAGTATGCCTAACGTGAACTTAGCACTTCTACTGTTTTTATATGTAATTTATGTAACTTGTTGTTTTCTTTATTCAGAGATCTCCACTGTGTCTTCTCTATGTGTCTGCCCAAGCAAGCACACTCCCGTTCGTCACTATATATGTTTAGGTCTAGGAGGTCGACTGTAGACACTGCCGTCAGGAGTGATTTTTTTCTTTTTCCTCGTTATTTATTGAGTTAAACTATCAATTATTTCGTCGTCGTTAACCGCCTTGTACTGCTCATTCACTCTGACGTGTTCTGTCAGTCAAGGCGACTCCTTTTTTGAACGTGACGTACGATCTTCGCTGCGTAGCAGGACGATCGATCAAAGACAACGTTCGCATTCGTGCTTTGTATATGGCTGTTAGGTCCACGAGAACGGATGCGCGAAGACCGAATACTCCGCAGGAGGTCTTTATTTTCACCCAAACAGCAACAATCAGAAAAAGAAAAAAGTGAACGCTACCGCAGTCCGGAATTAGACACACTTAACCGGAAGTCACCGGCGTCGGCGCTACGCGCATTCTTTGGCATTTCAATCCGTCGTTAAAGAGATTCCTTTTTCACCAGCGAGAGCTCAGCGCGTGAGGTGAATTAAAGAGTAGCGTGCGCTTCAACTAGTCCATACATGCCCCGGCAAACGTTATCTCTGCATAATTAATTTACGCTGAACGTTCCCGCCGGCGAAAGTTGCAGTCTGGCACTTTCGAACCAGATCAGGAAGCCCAGATCTTTGACTCTATTTACATTTAAGAAAGCGCGCATGAAAATAAAAATTCGCACTGCAGAAGAAAAACGCATGTAAAGAGTATTTAGGGCACAGGTGGAAATAAGATCCGAAAGATTGTATGTCGTAGTTGCACCGTATCATTAACACAATTCTTTATCAACAGGTCCACCATCAGCAACGCCGGGAGCGTAAAAGACAAATGACCAAATTCCGACAAATTTGCTTCCTTGAATTTGTGCCGTTTCAATGAAATTTCTAAGTTGAATATGTAATCAGACTAAGATCAATGTTTTGAGCGAAACACTAAAAGCTTCCGCTACGACCTTTACATTCACCTGTCTAAGTTACGATGTCAAAGTATGGGCAATGCAAGTGAAATATGAACCACCAAAATCATACTTTCTCTCCCTGTCTTTTTCTCCCACCTCCTCTCAAAGTGTAGGAGAGTCAAGTGAATAAAATGAAGTTAACACCCTGTCCTTACCTCCCTTTCTGTGATGCTAGTGGTCAGATAATATAGAATAACAATCTAACATTGTTGCACTTTGTACCGGCCGAAACGTATGTACTAGAGTGGGTTAACCGCCCTGCCTTTCCTCTTCATCTCTCTCTCTCTCTCTCTTTGCACAAGTGGATGAACAGATCGCCAAATACGATGGAGAACAGAGAACGTCGCCGGAGCCAACGTTTCGGAAAGTGGACTTGTCTTCGTCAGGCGTTTCTGCAAGTCCACTTGCTGAAACGTTCGCTCCTGCGACATTCCCTGTTCTCCATCGAATTTGGCGATCTGGTCATCGATTCAAACCTTCACGTTCCCCTGAGCTTCTCTTCTAGTGCGCTACCAGGAATGTTAGGCATAAAAAGCATTAAATTAGTTAGTAATATTTGGTAAGGTTGCTAAGTGGAATGCACATCTCCCCTTGTGTGCACCTTGTAAGTTCCATCAGCAAGTAAGTTTTAACCATGCGCGGAAATCTAGCCATGCTCGAAAGTTGAGCCCCTTTTCAGAGGAACTTTCAAGTAACAAATGACATCGTGGATGATTCCTGTAGGACATATCTGTTCAGCGTGAACGGTTCCTCCTTTATAGTTAAGTTGTTGGACAGTACTATACCCAAGTTTAACCTGCACGTCGGCAAACGTTTTTAGGCCATTGTTTAGTCTGCAGCGCGGTAAAACGCTCCCAGCAAAAGGCCCCACAATTTGCCGCTTGTGTGCCCACGCCTTTATATATAACACCGAGCAACCGACACGCCTGTTCCAAATGGGCGCCGCGAAACAGTCCTGGTCTATCTCAGAACGGCGCGCGGGGTCATATCGCGCGCCCTACTGCGCGCTACGTTCGAGAGGGAAGACACCCACGGCAAAAAAAAGCACCGGCACTCACCGTTTTTCAGCTGCCGCCGCCGACCGGCTGCCTCGACGCACATGTCGACAATGCCCGAAGCGCCCCACGCACGCCGGCTCTGCTTCCAGGGTCGGTCAGTGGCGGGCATGGACGAGGGAGAGGGCGCGGAGACTGCAGCGCTCCACCGCGGAGTACCCAGAGAAGCTCGATGGAGGGCACGACGTTTCTAGACTCGCCTGGGACGTTTTACTGAAGAGTGGTATTGCGTTCGAGAAAATATTTGCTGCTTGAACTTAGTTAACTCTGTAGCAATACGTTGGAATTTGGCAGGCTTTGCTTGATCATATGTGAGATTATGTATGGTATAAAGTAAGCGAAAACAGCTTACGACGTGAGACTATTGCAGGGCAAATGATATATCCTGTGTTCTAGGAGTCAGAGTAAGTCGATGGTGCATGGGAGAGTAAAATATAAACTAAAATGGCTTCGGGGTTGTAAGCATGTATCACCACTACGAGTCGGGATGTCCGCAGTACACGTATGTATGTATGTATGTATGTATGTATGTATGTATGTATGTATGTATGTATGTATGTATGTATGTATGTATGTATGTATGTATGTATGTATGTATGTATGTATGTATGCATAGATGGATGGATGGACGGATGGATGTTCGAGGCACCTTGCTTTCACGCTGCTATTTCGTTTACAGCTGGTGTCTGGTCACTTCTCGATTACACACTATTCCACGAAAGACTGTTTTCAGCATTTCAGCTTCATTCACTTTCGCTTTCTTTAAAGACAAGGCCCTGTAGTAGGGTCTCCACTATGCTCCTTAGGCATCGGACGCAAACTGCGGCATGCCTTGAACCTCACGGTATTTCCGCATGTGGCGCTGTGACAATGAATAGTAATGACGTCCTTTTTGCAAATGGCTCGGAACAACATAGTGACGCAGTGTGGCTACGCTTCTATTACATACTGCCGAGCATTTTCGTTAAATTTTCTGTATGTTCTTACTCATGCGGTTACTCAAGTCTGTTAATGACGTAGCCACCCTATTCCCTTCCTTACCTTTGCCCCGCCGGTGGTCTAATGGTTATGGCACTCGGCTGCTGATCCGAAGGTCGCGGGATCGAATCCCGGCCGTGGCGGCTGCATCTCGATGGAGGCGAAATGTTGAGGCCCGTGTGCTGTGCGTTGTTAAAGAACCCCAGGTTGTCGAAATTTCCGGGGACCTCCACTACGGCGCCTCTCATAATCAGAACTGGTTTTGGGACGTTAAACCACACAAATCAATCAAACCCTTCCTTGCCTTTGTTTTTGAAGCGAAGCATCCTTATGCTAGCCTGCGTCATTGTGGTCGACACGCAAAAGCCCAAGACGCCCGAAAATAAATGATGGTCGTTAAGCTGCGGATTCGAGCCACCGACCACCGGCTCGCGAAACCAGCACCCTAAGCGATTCGGGCACTATCGGTTCGTCGTGCTCGAGCTTTAAAGCGGGATTTCGTATGCATGAAGCAAGTAGACGCAGCGCAAAACGCGCACCCGTAACACGTGCACGCTTTTCAGTGCATGCTCGGTAAACGAGGATATGAACATATCTGAGCCACGTTAACCCCTTGAATTTTCTACCAAAGGAAGAAAGAAAGCAATAAGAAATGGGTGCACCCACGCCAAGCTTCGCTTGCCTTCCCCACGACTGAACGGCTCCTGAATTTCGTGTTTTTTCTTGTACTCTGAACAGTGATGGAGTTTTAAGATGAAGGGGCATTCTGGGTGCACCTTACATGTCGATGTGTAGAGGCCTGTCCGGCGTTCTCTGATTGCTAATTAGTACACTATGAAAGACGTTAACCACCACCAGGAGATGAAGGTGACTCCTTGAACGGTGGATACGTTAGCTGTATTGTTGCTAACACCTCGGAACCTTATTAGAACGGACGGAAAGCGGCGCTTGTACGGTGCTCTATGTTCTCTCCTGTGCCGTCTTAAATCTCAGCTTAGCACTTCATTTCCGCTAAAACCGTTGCTGTTTAATCACTCAAGAAGAGGAGGAAGAGAGGAGGAGACAGTTTATTCGCCTCTATTTTGTTAGAACATATCTGATACGTCACAGGCTGTTTGCCATTGCAGGAATCAGAACGTGCCTGCCTGCCTGCCTGCCTGCCTGCCTGCCTGCCTGCCTGCCTGCTGCCTGTCTGTCTGTCTGTCTGTCTGTCTGTCTGTCTGTCTGTGAGGAAGTTTGCACGTGCGCCCTGAATGTCTCACTTAGTAACCACGCGTCCAACAACGAAAGTGGGAGTAGAATGGGATGAACCAAAGTTGCCACCCTAACACGTGCCGTAACGGAGCACCCATGATTCATTTTCCATAGCCTGGGGTTAGCAGGACTGTCCATCAATCTACCAAAACAAGCGTTGTTACATTCCCTCTCTATAACAACGCCGTGATAAAGAATTGATACACCGACCTCCTCTCGTGGTTCAGCAGCTGGAAACCAAAGCCTCCAGCAACGGCGGATGTTCAAAACAGGAACGAATTTTAGCCCTTCTTTTTTTTTCTCCTTGATTCTTTCTTTGTGTTTGTTTGTCACGCGTGACCGCATTGCGGAAACGATACCTCCGCGCAGGTGTGCAGTTAGCACCCTACTCTCTCGTAGGAAAGGCCCTGATTAGTATTCCCTGCCGATACAACGTTCGACATTTACGCTGCTTTATCGGGAACGAGATAGAAAAAGAGAGCGTATTGTCGATATTAGGCATTAGGCCAACATCTGCTGATGAATTATTAGCGCGCAGGCCTTCACGGGCGAGAGCACACTTGTAGATCTCTTTGCTGGAATGCTAATTGAGCGCCTTTTTTAAGTGCTTGCCATAAACAGGTATACGGCGAGTTCTACGAGATGTCGCGTGGACGCTCGGGGCAAGCAAAGAGCAAGGAAAACACGATGAAGCAGGGGCGCACTGTCTGGCGTGTGGCAGTCGCGTGCGCGCCAGTAGAGATAGGAAGGAGGGACAAGTGGGGGGTGGGGGGCGAGGGGGTACGCGACATCTGCGCCCCGCAGACGCGCGGCAGCTGGCACACGCCGCCACCAGCTGTGGGGGCCACGGCCTTGTGGGGCACCAGGTGGCCGCCACAGCCGCCACGCGCCTGCGCTCCGTGAGCGGAATGACCGTACTGCCCCCCACCACCACCCGGGGGCAAAGGGAGAGGGGGGCGGGAGGGATGAATGTTCACCGTTTCTTGGGCAGCCGGAGGGGTCCTGGGCCCCCGCAGGTCGCTACAGAAAAGGGCGTTTCTGCTTTGAAGAAAACAGAGCCAGCTCCTTTTTTGAGACGTTTGCGCAGAAGCGGCAGTACGTCGCGAAGCGTGCGGCCGCGGCTTCAGAAATACGCCCTGGCTGCCCTCCACCCCCACCCCCCGCTCTCTCCCATGGGCATCACATTTGACATAGAAATGCAAGACGGAGAGAGATATATATTGTGCGAGAGAGGGGAGGTGGATGAGTCTCGGGTCATGGCCTCGGGTCGTCATCCACGTCCGGCACGCTGCACTGTTGCACGAAAGTCCCGGTGTAGCCTTTGTTGTTGGTTGATCCGGCACAATTTGCTTCAATTAGCGGTTTGACCTGCGCCCGCGCTCTCTTTGTATTACGGTAATCTCGAGGCACTGGTTCGGTTTACGAGTTCCTTCTTTCAAAGAAAATTGATTCACGATCATAAGGAGTGGTCCTACTTCGACTGGTGGTACAGGCTGATGATGACTAATGTTCTGTTCCTATGTATTGAGAAAAAAAACCTAAAGATGACTCTCGAAAACAATAATATATCTCATACTGCGGAAAATAATCGCGGAAAATACTCCCGGGGCACTAACAGGTCACCTAAACTGGAAATGAAGTGATCGTGCTGGGAAGGTATCCCAGTGCAACAACTGTATGCTTGCATAGGTGCAACCATAAAGACTAGCACTTACTCTGTTAAAGCGCAAATGACAGGGCTAATGTTGCCCTTTTAAAATACAAGTTCACAGACCTATTCGGCGATTCCGAATATCTCATGGCGCGTCCGTCCAACCTATGTGACGTGAGAGACCGAACTAGGCTTGGCTAGACATGGCCTCCGTGATACCGAGCTCCGGGTTGGAAACCAAGGGGGATGTAGGAGACCGCATGTCATCGGCCTAGGCTGCGCTTACGTCGTGAGCATCGGGGGGCGGCACGTTTTTCCTGACCATGTTTTCTTTGCTGGTCACCCATTTAGGCTCACGAAACAAATTTTTTTTTCATAAAGCATTATTTTTCATTTGGAAGCGAAAAACATTTCGTTTTTTGTTGTGTATTCTTTACAAGAAGACAACGGAACATGCTCGTAAATTTTTTAGATGTTCACCGTTTGTCGGCTGGCTGCTCTCGCCCTTCCGTTCTCGCATATTTTATGGACCGCCCAGTCACAAAGCAGTACCCACTCAAACAAGGGCGACCATCCAATCATGGAAGCCCGTGGTGCACTCAGTCGCGCCGTATCCGCAGCGCGCACGAGTGTCGCGCCGTCACTTCGTGACGTTTCAGAGAGCGAACGCGTTCTGCTCCGAACAAAGATCTCCGATCGCACCCCAACGTAGCGCAGCGACGCGGTGACTCCGGACGGAGTGACACAGTGAAGAGAGTCCCTACGGAGGCGGTGCTGGTTGCGCGCGAGAATATTCTGAGTATTCCTGCTAATTGCGTCGCTTTCGGGAGCGCACACTATTTACTGTGAAAAGTTGGTGCGGTGGAAAAGCAAACTCGGAATTCCGATTTCTGACGGCGAAAGCTGAGAGGGGAGCTCTGTGGATATGCGCCGTGTAGCGTAAAAACCCAGGCGGATCCTTGTGGCAGCAGCCCGCAAAATGTTCTTGAATGTGTGCGGCATGCTTTAAAGGGACCAACTGACCAGAACCTGCGATTAGATTCTGGCGGAAATGAAAAAAACCATGAATTATGGTGAGAGATTAAAGCACACTGAATGGGGTTTGAGTAGAATTTGTATTTTTAAATCGAGTTTGAAAATCACAAAAACGGGTATGTCGCGCAGCGTAGCCGTAGAGACTTCGTACTGCTATATGGAGTCTTCGTGTCGTGGGGTGTGCTAGTCAGATTCTTTTATACGCAGTGCTCAAAGTTAGAGCACGCATATTATTAAGCATTCCCGCTCCTTCTTTCTGTGCTGCCACGAGGTACGAAACAAAGTTGACACTGCATGAGAAGCGGCGCTGCCTTCGCGGCGCAACGTGGAACGGTCGCTGAGGGCTGCGACGCATGTGCGCGCCGTTTTTTTCCTGTGTCTGCGAAACCGGTACCGGAGTATACAGCGCGAATTCGCGAGTGAGATCACAAGTCATAGCAAAATTGATTTCTTATATTTAGAGCTTCACTAGTTTCCTTTTCCATTGCGGCCTTATAATCGCTATCGGCCTCACCTCCCACTGTTAGCAACTCTGTGCCTGTAAAGACTCCATAGTTGCCGCAGATGAAAATTCGGATTTTTATATTTCGCGCGTTTTCAGCGTTACTACTGGGTGATTAGGCACTCTGACCGGATAAGTTTTCAGTTGCACTGATAAAAGCAGGTACCACAAAAATTGGTTGTCGGTCCCTTTAACGCTGGCTGTTCGTTTCGTCCAGCAGTATTCAGGCTGGCGTTGCCGAAAAGCAGCGGTGCGACATGCTCGCATTTCTCGCTGCCCCTGTATATGAGCAAATATTGCACAATGTTCCCGTATGAAGGCAGTTTCCACAAAATGTTTGCGCTGACGAGCGCTTTCTGTTTTTACAACTCGGCAAACCAACCATGCACAACGCAAACACCTAACTTCATTAACTTGGCTTTCTGAGGAAGGACGCGCAGGTTGAGCCACCCGAACACCTCAACAGAACACTTCAAACTGAAGAATGTATACAGTTAGGCCAGGATTGAAATTCTTGTTTGTTCATGTCATACATATAGATGTTGACGCACCAACAGGGCATCATGGGAGCGCGTTGTAGTTGTCATTACGTTAAAGGGGAACTCCGGCGGCTTTGCCACCATATTCTGATATCGCTGTTTTTCGATAGTATTGATAGCCCTGAAGCAGCCATTCAATTTGCTCACAAAACCCACCAATAATTTAAAATAACCGAATGAACGATGTGTTCCAACCGAAACAGGTATAGACGCTTCGTGCACCGCATGCGATGACATCACAGCCTCCCTGTCATCATAAATATCGACTTGGTGTCAGAAAAATGAGAGGCGGCGTCATCCGATGGTGTATTGAGCTCTTCTGAACTTGACAGCGACAACTCGAGAACTCATGTATCGCCGTTTTGCTTTAGACGGCCCGCCTGCTCAGGCATAGGGAGCGTTGCAGGTAACGGTGTCAGAAACACAGGGTGGCTCGCGTGGAAATCAGCATATTTAAAATTGATTTTCGGAGAAACTAAATGACATGTAACCGCCTAGCTTGGTATAAATTATTGAAGCACCAAGGACAAAATATACTAAAAATTTCATTGAGATCAGTGGACAATGAAAAATCGCCGGAGTTACCCTTCAAGAGAGAAAGTTTGTTGCTCAAATAAGTTATTCCACCCAGAAATGCTCTGTCGCTGATATCGCGCCCAGCTTTCGCGTCAGGGCTTGCACGTCGCTCTGTAGCAGCCCCACCAGTGATCAGATGTTGTAATGTTTGACATTTAAATGGTTACGTGGCCTTCTTCGTGTAGCGCCAAGCCATGATGCGCTGATGAACGGTCGACATGTTCAAGTTCCGGTAGTACCGAGTACCGTCGCAGGTTACGGAGCATTTCAAAAAGTCCTGCGCCCATCCCGCGTGCGCATACGGGAAGGAAAAGTTGTATTCTTCAATCAACCATTACGGAACAAAAATCTGTAAGAAAGCTAAAGAAACAAATAAACAAAGCAAATCATACGGCGACATGCTATGTAGCACGAGCTGCACGCCAGCGCAAGCCCTAATTTTCCAAACGAAAGTCGTTTCTTGTTTTGCCCCTTAAGTGGTGCTCGGAGTTTTTGAATCACTCAATTAGGTATGAACTCTAATTACATGTTTCCAGCAGAACATCATCGGCAGAGGACTTTGTCGCAGCATATGCCCCGTTACGGTATACTCTCGCGGTCTACTTCTATGGTTGTGAAGGGAAGGCTATACGGAGGCGGAGCTATATGTCGCTCTCGTGTTAGTGCCCAAATGGGCCGGCACATGCACTCTGCAATCTTAACGATGTGTAAATACAGCATGGCAATGCGAAATCCTTGCTTCTACAGCTGAAATAAGAATACATAGCATTCAACACTGCACTGACACAAAGGAACAAACATCCTCTAGACTATGCATGACATACGAGCCTATATGAACATGCAGTGACCAGCAGACGAAACAAAGGGTTTCTACGAGTGCAGATCTCTGAGGCCGAGGCCATGTCAGTACTCCATAGCATTGTCCGTTCGTCCCGAGGTGCCGGCTGTGGCCATTCTCGGAACCGCGCTTACTAGGGCTGCGTCGGAAAGTCATCTGCCAGTTTGTTGCATAAGAAATGTACACAATGTGCCTTCTGATTGAGCATGTAGGCATTTGGACGCGTCTTAAGGAACATTTAGGAGAAAAAAATTGTATTACTAAATCGCCTTTTCACATTGCTGAAGGCAATATATACTAGCACAACTCTCGCACAGAGAAGACGCTTGGTAGGCTAGAAAATCCGCAAGAGCAAACACAAGTGCCGACGTCTGCACGGAGGTTCCCGCAGTACGTGGGACGTCATAGTATTTGACGGCGTCTACAAAGGCCTACATAATTATTTAAGGGCTAAAGCGATATACTCCTACATTGCGTTCTACGGAACCATACACTTAACTTAGAGTTTTTAAAAGGATTTTCCTGAGCCAACAGAGCGCAAATTCTAAAAGAAACAAAGATGGAATGGGGTTAGTGCACGAGGCCACCTCCTCAATGCTTCGGCATCAGCAATGTTTCGGCAGTAGTGACATTAGAAATAATATAGTTGCCGAACAATTATTTTTAAGTCTAGACAACCTTTTTTTCCCTCTAGCATGTTTTGAAATGTTGCAATCCGCTTATTGTGCAAAAAAAAAAAAAACATCAGTTCAAGTTTGGGACTACATGCAGCTCATGCGCGGAAGCGCTCCAACTGAGCCATCCGCACCGCTAGTGTGCGTTTTTAACGGTTTTCCACAGATACGTACGAACCGTGCGGATGATACCGACCGATGGGTTTCACCGGCCCTCTGCTTTTCCTGTATTCAAACTGCGATTCCACTGAGCGCGACACTTTTCCGTTGTCCCCTGTGACATGTTCGTGCTGCTGAACAACATGACGTCGTGGGCCGTCTGTCGATTGTGCCCAAACAAAAATAATCTTGAGGAAGCTTCAACTCCATCTTGATTTGAAAAAAAACACAAAGAAAATACGATGAAGTTGTCACACATGGTTCTATCTTTCCGGCAACCGACACACAACACTAGGTCTTCATTCCTGAAGACGCTATACGAGGTGACGCTAACCTATTTGTGGCAAACACGCGACAGTCGGTTCTGACCGCCGTACGCCTGAAATGCCGAATGCAGTCACTTCACGACATACCCCGAAAAGGAGTAACATGTGATGAACAGTGAATTTCCGACCACCGTAACATGTCATGGGCAACCTCTTGAAAACGCGTCAACTGATGCACCTTTCAGAAAGCACGAACTCAATTGGCTGCGAGACAAAATGACGACGAAGTGAACTGACGCAAACAGCTGGTGCTCTCCCGCGAATGATATACTCAACCCTAGGTTTCAGAACGCCTGGTAACAACAGCTATTTCATCGCAGACACGTGAAAAACCGTCGCTGGAGGCCAGAAACTTTTCGTGTGTCACTGGGAAGCGGCTATTCCATATGTCTGGAATGCGCGATTGCCAGCAGTAAAGGGTGGTGAGATTTCCGTCGATAATGTATCAGTTTCCCGTTAACACGAGGCGGCCACTGAATGCACTCCGTCAGTACGATTACTCTGGCCAAATCTCTGGCATACTGCGCGGAACGTATAAAAAGAAACATTTGGAACCAACTCCGGGCTGTGAAAACCGTTCGAACAGATAAGCTGGCTGAGGGCAAGGGTGTGGACAGCGGCTCGAGGGCCATTCACGCGTTGGCTTTTCCGTTCTGCACATCAGTAGACTTTCCCTTCTTTCTTTCTTTTCTTCTTTCTTTATATTTATACTACCCTTCACATAATCACTATGATGTAGCAGTGGCCTTAGTAGAGCCCGAAGGCTGGAGCGGGTCCGCTTACCTATAGTGACCGTGCCAGTTCCAATTCGCTATGCCCTTCATGCACTTATTTATTTATTTATTTATTTATTTATTTATTTATTTATTTATTTGCATATCGCGCTATAAAAATGCAGCTATGGCTGCGGGGTCGAACGCGCAACGCCGAGCTAAGACTTCTCCACACTTTATGGCGCACTGGCCTTCGCTTAAAGGGACCGACAACTGGCCAGAATGCGTGAGTCGACATTTGCGGATTTCGAAAGAGCTTGAATTATAGTGATGGAATCGAGCACCCTATGGCGATTAGAACAGGAAATGTATTTTTAAGAGAGAGAGAGAGAACAAAACTTTATTATAAAATATAGAAAAGAAATTGTTGCCCCTGAATGCGGGGCATCACAAATGGTCGGGGCCCCTATTCCAGGGCTCCGCTGGCCCATGCCATCATCTCGGCCCTTTGGACCAGCCAGAGCTGATCCTCAAAGACCGAGCTGGACAGCAGTGCCTCCCATTGTTGCTCTGTGTTTTTCATGTTGTGGTGTTCTTCATTGTGTAGTGTACACTCCCACGTAATGTGAAACAGAGTTGGTGTGGACCCGCACCACGGGCATATATCTCTGTATGCTGTGGGGTAGAATGTATGTAGCCTGTGTAAGTTCGTGTATGTACTTGTGTGGAGTCTGCGTAGCGCCGTAGATTGCATTGCCGTGAGATTCTTATGTGGTGCTGGATACATTTTTCTGTTATCTCTGTAATACTGCAGAATTGTTGCGCAATTAGGGTCTAAGGGCGTCGGGTCCATTACCGCAGTGTCCGTGGAGGCTCGGTGATTTGTGAAGCCTCGAGCCGCCTCGTCCGCAAATAGGTTCCCGGTGATGCCCTCATGCCCTGGCGCCCAGATTATGGTCTGGGTGTATTCGATTGGGATGTCCTTATTAGCTTTGGTTAGAATTTGGTATGCCTTCGTACCTATTCGACCCCTTTGGTAGTTCCTACACGCAGCCTTCGAGTCCGTGATTGGGCTTTGCGCTCCCGGCCCTCCTTGATTGCCAGTGCAATTGCTACCTCCTCCGCTTCTGTTATGGAGGCTTGGGCTGTTGAGGCACAGCTGGTAACCTTTCCTTTTCGGTCTGTAACCACTGCTACCATGTTCTTTGCGTTTGACTGATATGGTGCGGCGTCTGTGAATCTCGCCGTGTTCATTTATTTTGTCTTTTTATCTATGTAAGCTGCTCTTGCTTTTCTTCCAGCATGCAGAGTTGGATCCATGTTCTTCGGTAGCGGGGATACCTTGTACCAGTCTTTCAGTAGGCAGGACAGTTCCCTGGTTCTTCGATGTGCTTGGACTTGTTCGCCGAGGCCGATCCTCTGGAGAAGTGCTCTGCCGGTTGGTCTTTGCAGCAGGCGGTTGACTTGGGTAGTAAGTTGTGCTTCAGCCAGCTCTTCAAATGTGTTGTGGAGGCCAAGAGCTAATAGCTTCTCTGTTGAAGTACTTTGTGGTAGTCGCAGAGCTGCTTTATACGCCATCCTTATTATTTGGTCCGCCTTTTCTTTCTCATCTCTACTCATGTTCTGATACGGTAGTGAGTATGTTAGGCTGCTGATGACTAGGCTTTTTACTATACGAATTTTTACTAAACGAATTTTTAAATTGAGCTTAAAAATTTCGGCAACTGAAATGTGGCGCGGCATGGTGGAGACGCCTTGGTATACTATATACTATTTGGAGTCTTTGGATCGTCGTACGTCGCCTGTTGGTGTTCATACGACCGTAACTCGGCCTTAAAGTTGCAATCGACCTATAAAAACACATTTCCGCCCTACTATTTCTTTTCTATGCAGTAAAAGGAGTCGACGCTGAGAAGCGGCGCTGCCTTCGCGGCAACCGAAAACCTGTTTTTAACCTCGGCGCATGCGCTCAGTGGCTCCCAGGCGTAGCGCGCATGCGCTCTGTGGAGGCACAGCCTGGCGCGAGCACGTCCAACGGCTGTCGTCCACTGCTTGCAACACGTGTTGCATGTAAGATAGGCCGAAAATTCTCATAAAAAATGTTTTACGGCGTTTTCCCTGTTATCATTGCGTGACAGGACACTCTAACTGGTAAGCTTTCCGTTGAAATAAAGAAAACAGGTACCTTAAAAATTGGTTGTCGGTCCCTTTAATTACTATCTTGTAGCAGTGTTGAGCGCAAGAGAAGAAATAAGTGCGCGTGCAAAGGCCGCACATGTCATCGCATAACCACCAAAGTCTCGCGATAATATTTGGGAAGTAACGGGATACATTTAACCGGGCCACCACGACAAAGACTCGCACGCCCTCATCTCCCACCTCTCGACCCGGCGCTTCTCTAAGCGATGATTGGCCCTAGGGCCGTTGCCCAGGAAACGCGCGCGAAGCAACGCTATGCTCGCGTTTTCATTTCTCGCAGGCGCCATTAGCGGGCCCTGTCGCTTTGCTGTGGCTGTACACGGGTACGTTCAGAATCATGAAGGCCCGTTTTTTTATGTTGCTTTTGTTGTGACCAGGTGCTGGGCGTCTCGGTGCACCACCCGGTCTGAATATGGCTTCATGCTGTACATAATCCCTCCAAGAAAAAAAATATATTATTGCGCGTAGAAAGAAATGAATTCATAACATCGGCAGTGATGACTTCGTTCTGTCCAAGCATGTTCCGTGAGGTACTGTGGATTATTCGTACTTAAACGACTGTGTATACTTCATGCTCAGTGAAAGTTCATTAGAATGCGGAAATATTACTTGTTTCGCTCGTCATTTACGTCCGCTTGTACGTTATTTTTCGCTTTCTACGGCGCTGCCGCGCGCATTGAAATAGAGATTGCTGGTGTGCGGAATTCGTGTACCGTAGGCTCCTCTACTTCGTAATCTCAATGTGGATTTCTTGCGGAAACGCTAGCAGCACGGACGTTTCGTTTGTTGCTCCCAGCAAGCGCGGTTCTGGCTTGGCGCAGGATAGAAAAAGTGACATTTAATGCAAAAGCATTAGGAGGCCCAGGACGGAGCAAACCGTCCATAGCCCGTGTGAAGCGCCGGATTATGACAAATGTATAAGATGCATAGAAGAGGATAATGATAGTAGTAAGAGCTGTAGCGTAATACTAGTATATTACGATAATAATAACAGTGAGCATGTAATAATTACTGCGACTAATAATGACAAGTAAAAACTAGTGTGAAAGTAAAGTTGATAATTGTGACAGGCCCACGACTGATGACGATTTTGGTTCGGATATGGAAAGGACGCTAATTTCTGCAGTCCATGTCGGCAACACGGCTAAGCGTCCGCGGGGGTAGGGTGAAGGGACTGAAAAAGATACAAAGGGGAGAATTAAAAGCCGTAGTGGAGGGCTCCGAAAATTTTGACCACCCGCTCAGTAAACGGACCTGTGGCATTTTCGCCTCCATCCAAAATGCGACCGCCACGGCCGGGATCGAGCCCTCGTTTTTTGGGTGGCAGCCGAGTACAGTAACCGATACGACACCGCGGCGGACATGAAGGAGCTGCTCACCAGTCTTATCGATGTCCTCCTCGTCGAGTGTTGAGAACATCGACGCGCGCTCGCGGGCGCCAGCCAGCGCATAGGGCCGGCGCAGGCACGGAGGCCACAGTGGCTTCCTCTGCGTGCGGTGCGCAGAGCGTGCAGCCGTCCGGGAGATTATGGAGGCGGAAAGAAGAAGTAGAGGAGAGTGTCGCTATTTTCTACATTAAGGGGTCTTAATAATCGTTACCCTGCGGTGCCCTACGACGGTATCTAATGGTTATGGTACTCTGCTGTTGATGCGAAGGTCGCATGATCGAATCCTGTCCGCGACAGCTGCATTCCCATATACTATGCAGTGTTATACGCATGGTAAAAAAACTTAGGTGATCGAAATTTCCGCAGCCCTCCACTACAGCGTCTCTCAAAATGCCATCGTTGTTTTGGGACGTAAAACCTCATAAATCCACTACTATAGGTAGCAGCGCGGGCTTCGCATGACTACCACCACGGACGCTGCATGAAAGCGCTTTCATCCAGTGGCTGTGGTACCCCACAGTGAATGCAGGCAACACCTCCTAGAAACGCTTTCTCTCCTCTAGGAATCCTCTACTCTACAGAGCGGCGGGCATGACAGGTTGTGCGACAGCTGCATACTCCGCTGGGGGCGCCACGGTATAGTTCCGCGGTATGAAAATGACAGAGCGCGCGCGCCTCAATCTCTCTCCTGTGCAGCGCCGCGATGAGCGCTTGGGCCATCACGCAACCACCGCGTTCTCTTATACATTCTCAGTCGTCGTCTCCATAAAATTACACCATCTCCCGCTCAAGCTAACCATCTCCCCGCTGCTTCGCATCCACACATGGTTCTCTTTAGCGGGAGATGGTGTAACTTTTTCTTATCAAATATGCGTTCCCGACCAGCCTAAGCAGCCATCTTGTTACCTTTGCACACAGATTCGCGCAGAACGCGGCATTGTTTCACGATTTCATTGCGGTTACATGTCGCACCATTCGCCTTGGATCATTAGAACAAAGGGTACCATGCGGTTACATTATGCCCGGTCACTTCGCCTAAACAAAACCAGTGAGTAAGGTAGTATATTGCGGAATGTTGGCCGGCACGTTTAAAGTGCACTGCGTTCCAATGGCGGCTCACAATGCGGAAACGATGTTTAGCTGTAGATAGCGCATATCAAAGAACCCCAAGGGCTCAAATTTATTCCGCAATTTACTATATTCTGGTGTGATCTTTTTACTCTTCGGCGCCACCCTTCTAAATTTGAACTAGAAAAAGAAATGCTAGACCACACACAGAAAATACCTAGGAATTTTATTGCCAGTTATGGAAGTTAATGGGCATGGGAGTTCCAAGAGAACTCTATATTTAACTTACTCGTCCGCATGCTTGTATTTTTTTTATTTAAAGCCCAGTACATATTCGTTCTCCGTTTACTGCAGCAGTGGTAATGACGTTCACAGACATGGCTGGCGATTCATTGATTTCAAAGCCTTCTTCTCATATCACCCTACGGTCTTGCAAAAATCTGAGTAGAGAACATGACCTTTATGGTGTCCCATCGTCCTGAAATACTCCAAGCACATCTCGTCTGGTTTTCCAGTTCCGTTCACGTCTTTAAATCTAAGGTCATACCAGCCGTAACCACCTGGAACGGAATGATTGTGTTAAATTAAAATAAACACAGAGAAATATAAGACAAAAGAAATCAGTGAAACAACTTTTAAAATTTCATTTTGTTATACCATAAGCCTCACGGTCTGTCACACCTCGTGTTTCATGACCTCATGGATAACGAAAATCAGCGATGAGACTCACTGAGTTTTAAAAAAAATTGTTAGGCTATCTTCTGCTATTTCTTCCATGGTCTCTTCAGTGCTTGGTTAGACCTTTCACCATTGTAAGCCACCCTAAAAGTGATACCCTTGTGTCTTAGTAAAACAGCGAGACATCTTTTTCTCCTCAATCTAACTGAGGAAGGAATGTGAACGTCTGGCCTTTCGGTATACGCGAGCACGATGGAGTTAAATATTTCGGAGTGGCGTGTCTCGCTATGCAAGTGGCAGCTATGCGCAAGAATTATAAAGAAGGTTGAGTCGGTCAACGCTCACCGTGACAGACAAAGCAGAAGACAAGTCAAGGTATGAACGAGAAACAGAGTTAATTATCAAATGATCTTCAATATATGCTGTGGAGTCCTCAAGTACACCTCTGGCAGACATTTTGCCTTACCTTTGCCCTACCCCTTCTCGCACACACACATACATACAGGCACGTACTTACGCACACGCAACACAGTACAGTCCATCCATGCATGCTGCACCAGCGTACAGGATCGTTAGCCGCCGTGTTGATATTGAGCTCAGCAAGGGACATGACTTCCCAATGCAGTAGAGGCCATCTATGTTTAGTTCACGTTGTAGTTACTGTACTTGCATGAACGGGCCGCATAGTGTTCTCGATCATATCAACTCAGTATCGAACAGTGAAGTATAGCAAAGCAATGAACAGTACTTCCGTGCTACAGAGACAAGTATAGGCAAGCACTGGGCGCTTGAAAAGTGAGATGCAGTGCCAATGGGCGGAAGTGCTCCTGACGCTTTCGCTGCAGAGCTTGCCGTAGCGAACATGGCGTGAAAGGGCACATTCAACATGTGTTCGCCATTCTGATTGGTCGAAGATGCCTGTAGATTCTCCATTGCTGGGCGTAACTACAGATACATAAGAATATGTCCCGTGAGTGCCGCCGCTCAAACCAGGAGAAAATATAGCGGGTAGCTTGCCCTAGGGGTGCAAGGGTACGTCGATTACAGCGGACTGGTGGCCATCCCTTTTTTCCTTTCCACATTCTCACCTTGAGTTCCGTTTCCCACGTCTTTGCTATGCTGCACTATGCCATCTCTTCTTCATTTCCCTCTTCCTCACCCTCACAACACTCCTCTTCATCCTCAACTCCCTTTCCCACCCTCTCGTTAAATTGTACTGTGACTCTGGGGGCCTTGCCATACTCTTTCCCTCCTGCTCTCCCTCATTTGCATTCAGCACCTTCTTGATATACCATTACATATGCGTATGGTATGGTTTACTCTCACCCTTCCTCATTTCCCTATTTCTCAACTTCACATCTTTCCTCCCCACTATCAATCTCCCTTCCCATCCACTTGCTATACTATACCATATACATACAATGCTATACCCTGCTTTACTCTCAGCGCTCCCCTTTTCCTTCACCCGCAGCCTCATTACATTTAGGGGCGAAGCTCCTTAGAGCATAGGCTAGTCCCTCGCCGTTGTCGTAGCCACCTCTCGGTCTCAGAGTTGTCACGAGATGGCGCTGCGGTGCTGCGGTGCGGCGCGCCGGGAGGCTCGCGCTCGCCCTCGGCGTGTGCCTGAAGAGTGAGCTCTCTCACTTTTCCCTCTGCTGTCTTGTGAGAGAGAGAGAGCGAAGGGCGCGCGTTGACTATGGAAACGCTCTTTCTTCGATGAACGCTCTACCAGCTCGCAAAGAAGGAGAACGCGCCCTCGCCCGCGAGAGACAACATTGACGCAGGCATCGTCTTCTAGCGAGTTTCTTGATTGAAAAATCTCGCGCTGGAGTACCGTTCACCGGCCACCCACACACAACACACACACACACACACACACACACACACACACATATATATATATATATATATATATATATATATATATATATATATATATATATATAATGTTACGGTTGTAGATAATTATTTACACTGTGTATTTTAGAGAAATGCACAGGTGCCGCGCAGCCAGCAAGGCTGTTGTTGCTTCGTCGTCGTCTTAGTCGTCAACGTTCTCTTCTTTGGTTCTCCGTAACACTACCCCGGGCGAAAGAGGCATCGTCCCGGTGCCTCATAAGGGGTCCTCGGCTGTTGCGTTGTAGGGTTTGAGGCGACAGACGTGAACAACGTCAGGGGATATCGCACTCGATGGTGTGGTGGGTCCGACGGGAATGATCTCGTAAGTGACATCGGTAACTTGACGTAGCACGCGGTAAGGGCCTTTGTAACACGGAAGGAGCTTCTCGGAGAGCCCCACTCGGCGACAAGGGGACCAGAGTAGCACGAGGGATCCCGGTGCAAAGTATGCGTCCTGGTGGCGGCGATTGTAAACGCGCTTCTGATTTTCCTGGGATGCCAAGAGACGAGTACGGGCCAGTTGACGCGCATGGTCAGCACGGGCGATCGCATCGCGGGCATATTCGTTCCTCAAATCTCGCACAAAGGGGAGCGAGGCGTCTAAGGGTGAGACAGGGTCGCGAGCGAACAACAGGTAAAAGGGAGAGTATCCAGCAGTGTCGTGTCGGGACGAGTTGTAAGCGAATGTGACGTAGGGTAGCGCGGTGTCCCAATCGCGATGGTCGGGTGAGACGTACTTTGACAGCATGTCGGTGATGGTACGATTTAGTCTCTTAGTAAGGCCGTTGGTCTGGGGATGGTAGGAGGTGGTCAGTTTGTGCTTCGTGGAGCAGGAACGGAGGATGTCGGCGATGACTTGGGAAAGAAAGGTGCGACCGCGATCGGTGAGGAGCTGTCTGGGGGCACCATGTGCTAATATGATATCGCGTAGCAGGAAGTCTGCGACGTCGGTGGCACAACTAGTCGGGAGAGCTCAGGTGACAGCGTAACGCGTGGCGTAATCCGTAGCGACAGCGATCCACCTGTTGCCGGAGGTGGACTCGGGAAAAGGCCCGAGAAGGTCCAAGCCTACGTGAAAGAATGGTTCGGCGGGAATGTCGAGGGGCTGTAGGTACCCGGCTGGGAGCGTCGCTGGCTTCTTGCGAAGTTGGCAAGGCTTGCAAGCAGCAACGTATCGTCGTACGGAACGTGCTAGGCCGGGCCAATAAAAGCGACGGCGTACGAGGTCGTAGGTGCGAGTAACGCCAAGGTGCCCCGCAGTTGGTGCGTCGTGAAGCTCATGAAGAACGGTGGAGCGAAGGTGGCGAGGAACAACAAAGAGAAGGGGGGAGCCGTCGAGGAGAAAATTGCGGCGGTACAAGATGCCGCCCCGCAGGGCGAATCGCCGTAACGACGGGTCATTGGGAGTGCGTTCGAGTTTGTCAATGAGGGTGCGCAAGGTACTGTCGTGACGTTGCTCGTTGGCCATGTCCATGAGTTCAGACACAGAAAGGACGCAGTCTGAAGGGTCTGTATCTGTGTTGTCGGGCTTGTCAACAGGGTAACGGGACAAGCAATCGGCGTCGCTATGTAGGCGCCCTGATTTATGGACCACAGAATAGGAATACTCGTGCAGGCACAGAGCCCATCGCCCAAGCCTCCCTGTTGGATCTTTTAAGGAAGAAAGCCAACAGAGGGCGTGGTGGTCGGTAACAACCGAAAAGGTCCTGCCATATAAGTATGGTCGGAATTTCACTACTGCCCACACAAGAGCGAGACATTCTCGTTCTGTAATAGAGCAGTTTCGCTCCGCAGGTGACAAAAGACGGCTGGCGTAGGCAATGACACGGTCATGGCCATGTTGAACTTTTGCCAAGACAGCACCGATGCCATGGCCACTAGCATCGGTGCGCCCCTGTGTAGGAGCTGAAGCGTCAAAGTGACCGAGGACAGGTGGAGTGGTGAGAATAGTCGTGAGAAGAGAAAAGGCGGCAGCCTGAGACGTTCCCCAGGAAAAAGGGGCACCTTTCTTCAAGAGGTTGGTCAGTGGGCGTGCTATGGTGGCGAAATCTTTGACAAAACGGCGAAAGTAGGAACAAAAGCCCACGAAGCTGCGGACATCTTTCGTACACTGCGGAACAGGAAAGTCTTTCACGGTGCGAATTTTCGCGGGGTCTGGTCGGATCCCCGACGCGTCGACGACATGTCCAAGCACAGTGATTTGGCGGTGTCCGAACTTGCACTTCTTCGAGTTCAACTGCAAGCCAGCCTTGCGAAAAACAGCAAGAATCAATGTAAGGCGCTCAAGGTGTGTGCTGAACGTAGGCGAAAACACAATAACATCATCGAGATAGCAGAGACAAGTTGACCTTTTAAAGCCTTGCAGCAATGAGCCCATCATACGCTCAAAGGTGGCCGGAGCGTTGCACAGACCAAAAGGCATAACCTTAAACTCGTAAAGGCCTTCAGGCGTTATAAAAGCGGTCTTTTCACGGTCGAGATCATCCACAGCGATTTGCCAATATCCGGAGCGAAGGTCAATGGAGGAAAAATACTGTGCACCATAAAGGCAATCAAGGGCATCGTCTATACGAGGCAGAGGATAGACGTCCTTTTTCGTGATGCGATTGAGGTGCCGGTAGTCAACGCAGAATCGCCATGAGTCCTCTTTCTTTTTGACTAGCACGACAGGGGACGCCCACGGACTTGACGATGGAGCAATGATGCCTTGGATAATTCTTTACACTGTGTATTTTAGAGAAATGCACAGGTGCCGCGCAGCCAGCAAGGCTGTTGTTGCTTCGTCGTCGTCTTAGTCGTCAACGTTCTCTTCTTTGGATCTCCGTAACACACTATATATATATATATATATATATATATATATATATATATATATATATATATATATATATGCATTGGATCTTGACTTGCAATGTAGTGCCGGTGGGAGATTTCACTTGTGCGTTGTTGAACCATAAGGATTCGCAGCGTGCGCGTTAACTAAGTTAATCCGGAACTCGGCACGATCTACGACGTGGGAGCGCAGGAATCTCATAAACGCCAGGAGCATAAATGACACCGCGTGTGTGACATGCATGAGTGGGAAATGTGGGGCATGAGTGGGACCAAGGAAGAAAACACGGGTCCAGTACGAAAACGGAAAATCACGGCTCACGAATAAAAAATTTCTTATGTATATACACACAGTGTTTGTCACGTCTTTCATGATGTACTGGGCAAGATTCACGGTTTTTACCGATGAACCTCCGGAGCTTCGCCCACTCATCATCATTCACTCCGTGGATATGCGTGGAATTTTTTCCCACCTCCTTGCTGTACCATAGTATACATGAATATGTTCTGAAAAGGCGCGCAGAATCCGAAGTCGAAGTGTTAAAAAGACGTTGTTAAAAAGGCCACAACCCTTGGAACGGGTTCGATAACGATTCTGCTTTGCTGACTGTCAAATAGCTCAGCAACAGGATGAAAGGTTTCAAACACATGATCGTGTTCGAAAAAGAGCAAGGGTTTTTCTTTAGAGTAAGCTATGATCCTGTCGTCCCAGGTCCCCCAACCACAGAACTATCCCTTACTCAAGCAAGATCAAGCAAGCGTCGAGACATATTAGCGAGACGCGCCACTAAAATAGGAAGAAGCTGTCGGCGCGATCGTCTAGAAGCTAACTTCAATATGCTCCAAATAAATTGGACATGAGTAGCTGCATGAACGATGAACTTTTGTTAAAGTAATTTGAAAGCACTCGGATTACTTTCCAAGGGTAATAGTAGTGCGATGTAGTAATTTTCGGCCGGCTATGATATGTAGTGTAATTTAATTGCATTTCAGAAATCCCTGGAAAGGTAATTAATCAAGTAATTTAATCTCTCTTAGGAAAGAGTTTTTCTATCGATGCCTTAATGTGCCAGCGCGAAATTTGGGAAATCCCAACACTGAAGCGTCGACTGATATTACTTATGATAAAAAAAAGAAAGCCAACAGGAAGCACGTCTCTGGTGTTTTCCCACCTATCGTCGTGTCATATGAACGGTTTATCACTGCAGAAAATAGTTTATTATACGTACCACCAGTGATCCGAACGTAAAAAACTCCACAGTAGTAATTCGGACCGGCAAACTGCAACCTCTCGATCAGGTTCTTGCCGACACCTGCACACGTGAAACAATGCGGTTTGTTAGTTTTGCATAACACTCTTCATTGCGATAAGCAAGGCCATTTCGGCCGCTATGCTGTAACAGCCGATACATCCAAGCCAAGGAAACTTTGTGTACTTATACCAGGAAACTGGGCCGTATGACCCACCTTTCACTGTAACCTGATTACCCACATGGGAAAAAATCTAACGAGGGCCTTGACGCAAGCATCATGGTTCGCGTGCTTCGACAAGTTCGCGTGGTACTCTAGCATCTCAGTCGAAGCACGACCCAAGGTGCAGGAAACATCGGATTTTCCGCCCTTCGACACCTTACCGATTCACATTTGACTCGTCTAATAAACCTCTTCAATAACCACTGGCACAATGGTATATACATTCCCACAGGCCTTGCGTCATGTAGACGTTTTCCTGAAGCCCAAACCAAGCAAACCCATAGCCATAGCCAATTTACGGTCATCTCTCACCTCATGCACCGGAAAGTTAAAGGAACACTTGCGTTTATGCCATTTACAACCTTTATTCGAACGCGTCATTGTTCTAATACTGACAGTTCGGATTTCGGCCACCTTTTTCCACGCACGGTTCATAGAGCTCAAGGAAGAGGTTATGGACCCTCCTTCGCCTGCCCAGATGAGGGCTATGCTTTCCCTTGATTTAAAAGATACGTTTGATAACGTAGCACACACTTTGGCTCTTAGGAATCTTGCAGAATCGCATTGCGGTGGTCGCATGTGTAACTACATACGTTCCTTTCTACGCGACAGAACAGCCATTATCATGATAGCTCAACACCGGTAGGACACAATTCGCCTTAGAGGACGTGGCACCCTTCAAGAATCAGTACTTTTCCCCGTCCTGTTTAATATCACTCAGTCAAGACCACCAGCTCGATCAGGTCCCCAATGTCGCACATGTGAGTTACGCAATGGCATCACGATCTGAACAACGCGAAGGTCAGAGGAGAATATTCAGGGTCGATTTCAGCCGCTACTCAATGTAGTTGCCGCTTATGCGGAAGACGGCAGCTCCCCTCAAGTCTGAGCTTATTCTCATCTGCGAAAGCAGCATTATCACTTCGCCCAAGGTCATGGTGCACGTGGATGGCGTGCCCGTCACCCAGGTGTACCGTGCTCGCATACTTAAATGGATTACACATTAAGAGAACGGAAAGGCGAACTACACTGTCCCCTTGTGTCTTGGGAAACCGAATAGATTCTGTCAATGAGAGGACGGTTTTTCAACAGGATTTTAGCACTGTGAGAGTGGGACCAGCTGCGGCTGGGGGAGGCCTGCGCGATTAGCCGCATCATCTACCTCCCCTTCCACAGACTTACCCAACCGGCCCAGATGCGGGTCGACGCGATTCCGAGAAAAGTGACCAAGCTCGCTCATGGCCTTCCCCACACCATTGTCATGACACGTTTACTAGCCCTAA
>CM023488.1:50315286-50405644 GCA_013339685.2 Hyalomma asiaticum
ACTTAGGCGTGATCAGTTGGTTTCAGAGACGAGCTGCCCGGCTCATACAAAACGGTGAAGCTGAAACGGGACAAAATGCTTTGACAAATTTAAAATCTTTCTCCAGCAGACTGTTCCTGGTCAGACCAAAGTTTATGTGAAGGAGCGCATTTAATGTCTCGTTAGACATCATATTTCGAAGGTCCGTTTTCGTGAACGAGAGATGGATGGACACTCGTTCAACGGCAACGTTTGACACAGGTAGCGACAACAAGGAGAGCGCCAGCTCAGCCATCAATGGGAACATCGAGCTGCCGGCAACACTTTTTTTTTGCATTTTGGACTCTTACCCAGAGTTCGGTTACGACCTGGTACACCGTGCACATCGTCGACTCTGTTTTCGAGCAGGCGATACTCCGATTCCATAGCTGAAGTAGAATAGATACTTGGGCAAGTTGATCGATATGAATTTCCAGGAATAACCGCGGAACAAGACAGGACAGAAAAAAACACGACACGCGTCGCCCGCTCACAACTAAAAGTTTATTGGAAGACACATGGAAAACCATATATAGCCCTGGACTTGGTCACATGGCACAACCATTGCATCTGCGCAGAAGAGTTGTCAAGGCCCAAACATAACCAGATTTTGTCTAACATAAACATGTGCGTCGAAAATAGGGTGCGAACAAGATATGTATTGTCAACCTTAAAGGACCCTGCAACACCTTTTTGAACACAGTCGAATAGGGTACCGATCCGTAGAGAGGCTTGTGCGAACAAGTTGCCAAATATTATTGCGTTGCACGTGCCAGGAAATTTCAATTTATTTCAAATACAGTTGGAAATTGCCCCCTCTTCTTTCGAAAAATGACGTCACTGGGGGCAGCGACCATGTTTCTTGGGGCAGAATTAGCGGTGCTTCACGTCATCAACGCGAAAACATCCTCAGTGATACTTTATTTGTTTGTTGTATTTGTTTGTTTGTCGACAGTAAGAAAGCATATATCTTAGGAAGGTTTTGAAAAGTCAAACGGCATAGTCGCTGCCCCCAGTGATGTCACCACTGATGGAAGAGCAGGCAATTTGCAGCTGTATTTGAAAGCTACTTGCAAATTCCCTGGTGTGTGCAATGCAATAATATTTGACTCACATACCCACAGAAGCTTTCAGGACTGATTGGCATTGTGTTCAGGCTATTCTTAAGAAATGTTGCAGAGCCTTGGAAGATTAGAGCGTCGGTTAATACTGCTGAGTTTTAAAGTCTCCTCATATCTGATTTGCCTGAACTGTTTAGCGCTGCTGAAACGTTTGAGCTGATGTTCGCGGCGAATATCGAGATTGCACCAAGCGTGACTGCGCCATAAAGATCCTCGCAGATCCGTTTGCTGGTCGAGACTCAGCGACACTCACCACCTCAAGGAATCTCTTACGGGCGTCGCTTCCTTGTTTCTCAATGACTAACCGCTACAATGTCGAACTGACAGTGCCATCATAGTGTCCAAAGTTCCATGCGTACTTATACATACACTACTCCCCTCCACCAACGGCATAGTGCAAGTGCACAGGAGCAGTAAAACAAGGCCGATCGTACGTCATACTACAATACGCAAAAGTAACTTTTTCGACAAATTCTCAGCGTACTGCCTTATTTCCATGAGTTTCCTCTCTCTAAAGACATCGAACACGCAAACGCACGATTATATAACAATTTTAACTCATGTAGCCAGGTGACATCAGGCGTACCGCAAGGCAGCGTGCTTGGGTCATTACTCTCGTTTTAATTAACGATTTACCAGACAGCGTTTCATCCAGAATCAGACTTTTTGCAGACGAGTGCGTAATTTACCGTAACATTTCTTCTGCAATTGCTCAAAAGGCTCTTCAAACTGACCTTTACTCTGCAAGTGCCTGGAGCGATACTTGGTTAATGTCACTAAATCTCTCAGACTAAATTTATGTCTTTTACTAATCGAACTACTAGACTTCAGACTTCCTACGTATTAAACGACACTAACATTGAGTTTGCTTCTAGTTATAAGTACCCAGGTTTCCAGTTATGCAGTGATGTTACGTGGAAAAGCCACACTGAAACCATTCTAGCATCTGCTAACCGCTGTCTGGGCCTCATCAAGCGTCGTCTAACACACGCCTCACCCCACATTAGGCAACTAGCATACGCCACCTTAATTCCACCAACGTTTGGGTACGCATCTGCCTTATGGTACCCAGAACAAGAGTACCTTGTTAATGATATTGTCACGGGGATGTTGGAGGCATACAGGATGTATTTACAAGATACTGTGCAGATGTAGTCAATCTGGCCAAGAAGGCTGACCAGCAACAGCACGCATCAGCCAGCGTCTCCCAATCTTCTTTTCCCTTCTTCCTTTATCTCTTCGTAACAAGACGACCGGGTGCTGAAGCGCCGTCTCGGCGCATTTCTGGGGAAGGACTGCGAGCGAAGTATGGCTTCAGCCGCGAAACGTGGACAACGTCAACAGGAGCGGGATCGGATGACGAATCAAACGGTAAAGGTGAAATCTCGTAGTTGAAGTCGTTGACCTGTCATAGGATATCATAAGACTTGTGTAACGGAACAGAAGTTTCTGGGAGAGGCCCACACGGTGACATAAGGACCAAAGAAGCACCCAAGTACCTGGGATGAACTTGTCATCGCGGTGCCCGCGATCGTATCTCCTTTTTGTGTGTCCTGCGAAGCGGATAGACGAGAACGAGCAACTTGGCGAGCCATGTGAGCGCGGTAGATGAAATCACGAGCGTATTCATTTGAGACCTGCGGTACAGAAGGGAGGACCGTGTCGAATGGCAACGTGGGGTCGCGACCATACAGAAGGTAAAAGTGTGTCGTGAAGAGTTATATGCGAATGTCACGTAGGCCAGCGTGGCGTCCCAGTCGCGGTGGTCGTTGGGAGCGTACATCGAAAGCATCTCTTTGAGGGTGCGGTTGAGGCTTTCCGTAAGACCGTTGTGGGTGGTAGGTGGTGGACAGCTTATGCTCTGTGGAACTATAGCGGAGATCTTCGACAACTCGAGACAAGAACGAGCGGCCGCGGTCTGCGAGTAACTGTCGAAACGCACCATGGTGGAGGATGACGTTATGGAGAAGGAAGTCTGCGACGTCTGTCGCGCAACTAGTTGGCAAAGCCTTTGTTATCGCGTATCGTGTCGCGTAATCAGTAGCGAGAGCGATCCACTAATTCCCTCGATCTGTCGTCGGAAAAGGGCCAAGAAGGTCAAGGCCTACGCAATAGAACGGCTCTGAGGGAACATCAATTGGATGGAGTCGCCCGGCAGATGGCAGGGGAGTTTTCTGCGGCGCTGACACAGGTCGCAAGTTGCAACATAACGATACACAGAGCGGTAGAGACCCGGCCAGAAGAAGCGGTGTCGCACACGATCGTAGCTTCGCAAAACTCCAAGGCGTCCTGCCGGCCGTGCATCATGAAGCTGTTCGAGAACTACGGAGCGCAGATAACGAGGAAGTACAAGTAGAAGCCCAGGGCTCTGAGCGCGATATTGCGGCGATGGAGGATGCCGTCGAGATTTATTTTTCGGACTATTCACGAACAACTAGCGTCACACAGTTAAAGCATCGTGCTGAACTCGAGAATTTGTCAGTTCGTCGCCAAATAGCACGCTTAACACTCTTTCATAAGCCTTATTACTACCCGTTCTTTCATGAAGATTTTTTTAATACCCCGTCCACTATATTCCGCCGTCATGAGCATCCTTTCAACCTAAAACGCGTTTTTTATACCGCACATCATGATACGCTCATTCTTTCATACCACGCACTACAACCGAGTGGAATAACCTGCCATCTGACATTGCAACAGAACTCGACTTTTATCAATTTTAGAAACTTCTTCAGTCGATCTTACGCCCTAAATGCTCTTCAACCGTGCTTGTCTCTTTTTATCACTCTCATTGTTTTTTTGCTCTGTTTTCTCGGTTTATATATCCCCTTACAGTTAAAAAGAACTCTTTCGTATATTTTCAGTGTTTTGCATTGTATAACTATTCCATTGTTCTGCATTGCATAAAGAGAAACATGTCTGGCTTACGTTGTTCTTTGTTATCGTTTTCCTTTTTTTACATGTTTTACATCTGTTTGCTGAGTGTGATTTCCAATAATGTTTCGTTTTTGTTTTTACCTTGTATATTGTTTTAATGTTAGCTTTGATGATGCTGCACATGTAATACCCTCCAACAAAGGACCTTTAGGGTATATTGAAATAATATAAAAAAAAGATAGATAGATAGATAGATAGATAGATAGATAGATAGATGATAGATAGATAGATAGATAGATAGATAGATAGATAGATAGATAGATAGATGCACACAAAAGCCTCTGAGTTCGCTTTTCATGCGCCCTCCACAAGGAAGTTGTCATCCGGCCCCGCACATCGGCCCTACTGTGTCAGAGAAAGAGCAAGGCACTGGGGCACACGCACTGCAAGCTTCACTCATCCCCATTTTCCCGGTAGGGGAACGGCTCCTAATATTTTGGTCGCAGTGGCGACGGGCTCCTGTGCTTTTGCCATCTGGGCGGAGCGCCTCCAGAGTTACGTTGCATCCGGGTCCTTTTTTCTCTTTTTTTGTTCTGCTTAGTTTTATAGTCGATCCAGTCAGAACATGTGTTATCGGGACAATATGACCAATTCCTATGAAAGAGGCATAAAACATCTTTGTTCTTTGTTTATTGGGTGAGTTTTATTTATTTTATAAGGCTCAGAGTTGAATAGACCATTTTCATGGGGCGAGGATGAGCGGTCTGGGAACCCACGCGCCCGTTTTTCTTTTTCTCTTGCACTGACAACCCGCACGCTGACAAACAGTGTTGTACGGAACGTCGTTCCAAGGAACGGCGTTCCTTTTGGAGGAACGAAGGAACGCCATCGTTCCATTTAGGATTTGTGGAACTGTAATGGGAACGCGTTACATTTACGAAGGAAGGGCAAAGGAACGGCGTTCCTTCTATACACGTTCCACTCTAGGATGATCGCACATACGCAGCATATCATGCAGGGTGGATACGCTGGGCTACAACAAGCCCTCCCTGGAGTCCCCGTTTTCCTGCCGCCACTATCGCTCCCTCATAAAAAATCACGCACGAAAACGCCATTCTATTGCGGTTTCGATGATTCGACGGGGGTGACACTTCCCCTTCGCTGCGGCCGCGCGACGTCAGGGTATCCCGCTACTCCTTCGCGGTGGCCGCTTGCTATGGCCGCCGGACAAATAGTCGCCGCTGTCAGCCAGCCCTGTATGGGTGCACGACAACGCGGGAGGAACTGTCTGCAACAGCGAAGTTCCCTTCGTCCTTTATGATTCCGCCGCCAGGGCTCCCTCCGAACTAAAACACTGCCAATGCGTGCTTTACTATATCGCCTCTCCCCGCATTGGTTCTGAGAACGCGGTTATGGCCGTCGTTGTCCATACTTGTAAGACACTCTGTGCGTCAATCTCTTCAAGGTATTTTAGTTGAACTGAACGAGCCACGCCATAATTTAGCGTCAACAGCCCTATGCCCTCGGCAAAAAGCAGAAACGAAAGGCTTTTCGAAACGATATATACACATGCTAACGCGAACGTGTGCTGAACATGCTTACGTGCACTCTAAAAACTGCAGCCGGTTTCGCAGGAGTGAAACGACCCAGCTACTCTTGAGGGCATCGTTCTACTCTAGCAAAACGTCGGATGTAGTGAAATGTCCATACCTCTTGCGGAATGAGAGAGAAAAATGCAATTTCACTCCTGCCACACCCATGTCTTGCTCGCATTCGCAGCTGCAAACATGGCGGCTGGGGTGGGAGCGGACGATTGAAGACAACAGCCGCTTTGTGAAGTGTTTTTCGATAGAACTATAGCAGCGACCTTCCTACGACTTCCACGTACAAGCTTTCGCGTACAAACGCGTGCAGTGTACGTTTAATGAACGGTGCCTTCCTCGACTACGAGCCTCAACCGACGGAGTCATAGCGAGCTGCCTCTCCTGTGTTTTTCCCCGATCGAACGGCCGTACCCGTGCTATGTGAAACCCGCCGGCCTACACGCCTCAGATTCTTCGCTTACGTGTGCGAAACGAAGAGGAATACACTTTCAGCGACACAGTAAGCTGTTGTGATCGTCGACGGCTGGTCTCCGACGACACCTGGATATAACTCATACATGTAAGAAAAAGGCATCGCTACGACTTCGGCACCGAGCCGTATGACAGCCATGAGCGCTTCGACGGTGACAATACCGTGACTGCGAACCGTCCCGTTCGCAAGTCTGGTGAGTACAGCATAATACCCTAAACACTTTTGATGACAGAGACTATATTTCATCTGTGTGCAGAATAACGAACAACGAGGAGTGCATATTTTGTGATCGCCAGCGGTTGTTCGCCGTACAGACGTGCTCGACGGACTCGTAAGGGAACGCCGTCGGAATGACGCGGGTGGTAGCGGAGCACCCGGGTGCCGCTGTTCTTCGCTGGCGTTGATGAAATTCAGCCGCTATATGTTCGTACTCGCTTCCTCAGATGCATTTTACATCGTGAACCTGTACTGCGAACTCGCATATGCCCGTAAAACGGAATGCCAGCTCATGATAGGAATGCGTTAATATAAAAGACATTGTATATGTTTCGTGCGTTTAGATTAATAGATCTGTGTGGCGAGCGGCTACCTATGAGCCAACGCTAAATATACACCTGTTCTGTGCATACTTTTTGTTTAATTACGCAGAACAATACCTTACCACTGGCGCTACATAGCAGGTCAGGTATAGCGGTTATATATACGGGACTTCAGTGTAAGACAGTGTATCGCGAATGTGCTGTGGGCTTTGTGCTTTGCTGTGATTGTGTTATTGGCGTGTATGTGCGTTCGTGTCATGTTAGCCTCTATGGTCTATGTTCAGTGTGATGTAATTAAATGCCTGCTAATTGTAGCATGGTCGAAAAACGCATTGGTTGTTTTTTTTTTGTCTCTGCTACTCCCTCTGGGAGTACTAGCACCCTGCTTGGTGGGGTAGTAGAGCTCTCTTCAAAAGAGTCTTCGAATCCCCTTCGGAGGCGTCCTACTACTCTCTCTTGGCGAGAGTACCGGTACCCTGCAATGGAGTTGATCTACTCTGAAAAAAGGAGTTAAATTTGGGGCACGAAAGTACTTCCCCAAAGTGAGTGCCCAGCACTCCCTTTGTTTTTAGAGTGTGGGTGCGTGCGTGTTTGTAATATTGAGTAAAAGATAACATCGCTTTAACTCGGACCTGCTTAGGTCCGTGACGTCCAGTTTGTTTCTAATAAAAACTATAGTTTCATTGCTATAATTACTACGCGAGCAAAGGGTTAGCTACACAGGAATAACCAACATTTTAACGCAGCACCCCCTTCCACTTTACTGTACAGCCTCATTTGCTGTATACCAATGTCCTGTCAGTTATGCTTGTCGGGTGTGGGTCATTTTTGGTTGGGGTCCTGTCAAATTATGCATATAAGGCTATTTATTTTCGTATTTATTTCCTCCACCACAACAGCATTTCTCCCTTGCATGGATGTCGGTGTGCCTACGAATCGAAGAGGCAAACAATGCTTATTCCTAATGCCACGAAGAAAAGAAGAAAATAGTCCCGCGTTATTTAATTCGGAGGTAAACGCACAAGATAGCTATATCAAAATTCCTCACACCGGCATACATTCAACGCAGCTAGAATTAACAACAAAAAGTGCAGTGTATCATACTTTAAGTCATGAGAACTACTTAAAGTAAATCAAGTATGAACCAACTGGCTCGAAAACGCGTCCTCTTAAAGGGTCCCTGAAACGTTTTTTTGACATTGCGTCACTGATTAGGCAACACAATTGCGAAATCATTCATACCATAAATAAAGCGAAGCACAATGCGCTAAGGCAGCTATGGGCTTATTTCTGTCGCCTTCCTCCTTACCACTGCTGTTCCTCCTCAACTCGATCTGCTGCGGAGTGCGCGCTAGCGACGACAGCGCCTCCCGCGTCAGCCGCTCTGCCGAGCCTCCCGTAGTGGCATAGCGCCCCGATATCCTCACTGAGGTCGCCCGCCTCGGCAGTGCTAGCCTCTGTAATAGAGCGCCGGCGACTCGTGTGACGCCGCAGACGCCGCGATGATACCGTTGGCTGAAACGAAGGAGTACGTTGTAGAAGCACGTTGTTTGCAGCTAGGTTTTGAAAATTACGTGCACGTCACTTGGGTCGGGGCCATCAGCGACCTCTCATTCGATCGCTCGATGACGGGGGCGTTTGAAAACGCTTTTTGGCGAGCCGCTGCGACCTTTTGCGATACGCGTGTTCAAAACCTTATTGTAAATTACACACTTTACGCACAGCGCTAAAATCTGTCCTGTAATGGTCCTAGTGACCCGCTCTACCGGATCACCATGTTTGCACAAAATCGTCAAAACCGTTTCAGGGTCCCTTTAAGTAAAAGCAATATATCCAGAGCTGCCGATTAGTTTATTAAATAAAATGCTACAAGGGCTACCAATTTTGCGCAAAATAGGACCGGGAATGCGGACGACATCGGAGTATCTTGTTCGAGTATATGCGCGCAATGCTATGGGTGAGGCACAAACCTTATATGCTATCCTAACTCAAAAGCTCTCACTAACTTTCAGTGTCACATGCACTGCTGTTACATGCATTGGTGCATGTGAGTAACTACCTATTTGCACACTGGAGGCGCAGTACCCTGCCTACGCATCTGAATATTGAAGTGTAAAATGCCATATGTGTCGCACTTGTAATAGACTAGCGCCAAAGTTACAGTGGAGTTGTCCGTATATGTTCGATGCTCCTTGAAAATGTATGCCTAAAGCGTTTCTTTGGATATTTCTTTGTCTCCAGACAATATGCCGCCGGTGACGATGACATTCTTCAATTATACATAGGTCGATGCGAGAATTATTATGTTCACATTAGTTTGCCTCAGGATTAATTTTCAATTTTAGAAATCAAATGTAACTTTAATGTAACGACACGTTCCAATTTTCGAAATGTAACTGGAACGCGTTCCTTTTCTATTAAAGGAACTTGTAACGGGAGCTCGTTACAAAACTGTGAACGAACGAGGAACGAGTTTTCGTTCCTCTTTTGGAGGAACATGTACCACACTGCTGACAACACGGGTCATTGCCATTTTCGCCTCCAATGAAAATGCGACCGCCGCGGCAGGGATCGAACCCGTGTTTTTTGGGTGGGAGCCGAGCACCGTAACCTCTACACCACTACGGCAGCCCCGCATACGGTCCGTGCAAACGCGATCGTTCGGCCAAGCCAGTGGTTTTTCACATTAGAGACGGCGCCACACGCTAGGCAATATGGCGGGGCCCTCGGGAAAACGTCCTTCCGCTGTGAACCTACCGCGTTCAAGCTTGATCCTTTTCGCGCGATGCCTTTTCGTATCGCCAACTACCAGTTCGCCCTCGCAGGCCGTTTAGTTTCATGCTGCAAGTATTGGCGCAGTGCATCGCCGGCTGATAGCGAGGGTGCATTGTGAAATAAAACGCGGAAAAGCGACAACCGGAGTGAGTGAATAAAACAGGACTAAGCGACAATACTAACAGGAGAACAGACTTCGGTTGCTGTTTCTTTTGTTTCATTATGAAGTAGTATTACTAATTCAGCCAACTACTCTTTAGCTGTAGCTAGAAGCTCTATAGGGAGAGTTATTATGGATACTGTGCTAGTAAACTTCAGTATTGCCCTTAGGCATCCCATATTGCTTCACTCCTTGTAGAGCCTTTTCCGGTTCCCAATTATCGACCCTCTCGTGATGTGCGAGGCTGTGCTTAAGTGCGCATCGTAAAGGTTAGTCTAAGCAGAAGCGAAATGGCATGGCCGACGGAAGCAGTTATTCTTTTCATTTTCTGCGCATGTTTCAGTTTATGAACACATCTTGGCGAATATGGACGTATAATACTACCCAATACCAGCCGAAATTTGTTTGCAAAGTTGACGATGTCTGGAATATCACTGAATACTATGTTGATTTCAATAGAAGTTATTGGGACAAGAAATGGTAAGGATTTGTCAGCTGATACTGAAGTAATAAAATCTAACCTGACCCAACCTTTCCTGAATTAACAGGGTAACAGACAGTTTGGAAGGAAGTTTTGACATTAAGAACCCCAGTATTATGTATCTTGGGCCAAAAGGTACGTTGTGAACAAATATGAATCTTGCTGCTCTGCGTGTCTTTTGAATTTTTAGGAAACATAATGTTGGCGGTCACCATAGCAACACCAATATAACAATCTTATTTTAAGCGGGTCGTTAATCATGAAGAATATTTCGAGGATTGTTCGTCAGCTTATAAAACTCTCCCTAAGCACCATGCAGTGTTGCATTGCGAAACGCAATAATATATTTCTAATAATAATAATAATATAATAATAATAATATAATAATAATAATAGCTACGGTATTACTTGCCAAAACCACAATATTTTTCTGAGGAGCGCCGATTAAGGTGCGTGTACGTTGAACCTTGTTTAAAAGGTGGGATCAGAGGTTTTGTATTTGTACATTCAACAAGATAATAGATAAGCTCGTACAATTGCTGTTTTGGATATATAGTAAATGGCCGTTTAATTGTGACTTATACCGAAAATAGCACTGTTTGCGTAACATACAAGAAATCGCTTGCTTATTCATTCATTTAGAAGACCGACGGAGTGTTACATGAGTTCCAAGTTCCAGTTTCTTTATTTGCATCATCACAATGCGGACGTGCTCGGGCAAAAAGTTAAAATAAATTCACTTGAGAGCGCCCGAGCCCCTATATACAGGGCCGGGAAAGCGCTAAGCTATTAAGCGGGAAAACACTTAAGCCGGGAAAGCGCTAAGGCAGGATTAAAGATGAACATGCAGAAAACAAAAGTACTGACAGGTGGCACGGTGAAAAAACGTGCCTTCACAATTGAAAACCAGACAGAAGTCGTACAGAATACACATATACACAAGAATACACATATATAATAGTATTGAAAAAATAAATAAATAAATATCTAGGACAGCTCCTGACAGGAAAACCTACTCATGTAAAAGAAATGCACCGAAGAATAAGCATGGGATGGCGCGCATATGGGAGACACTCCCAGCTGATGAACGGAAACTTAAGAAGAAATTATATAATTACTGTATTGTGCCAGTACTGACATATGGGGCAGAAACTTGGAGAATTACAAAGAAGCTAGAAGGGAAGTTAAGAACCTCACAGCGGGCGAAGGAACGAAAAATGATAGGCGTTATTCTATAAGAGATAGGAAGAGAGCCGAGTGGGTTAGGGGTAGCCGACATAATAGTCGCAGTAAAGAAGAAAAAAGTGGACATAGGCAGGTCACATGATGAGAAGGCTAGACAACCGATGGACAGTTAGAACGACGGAATGGATACCAAGAGAGGGTAAGCACAGCCGTGGATGACAGAGAGTAAGATGGAGTGATGAAATTAAGGAATTCGCAGGCGTCAAATGGAATCAGGTCGCACAGGACAGGAAAGGATGGAGAGCATTGGGAGAGGCCTTCGTCCTGCAGTGGACATAAAATGGGCTGATGATGATGACGATGTTGATGACAGCAAAGATAACAAAGAATACATGGTGTTTTGGCACACAGTAAGGATTGCGTCACATTTATAACTGACAAAGAATTGTGGAATACAAGTACGTCAAGTATTATTTAAGAAAATACAAGGTGAAACATAATGCATCTGCGTCATTCTGCCAATGACTTTCGATTTGTGACCCGCATCACATCATCGGTTATTCACCTCTCAACCTTGACCGTCACTGAACTCCCGCCTTCCCCTTCTTCGAAGGGCGACCATCCAATCCCGCTTACCATCTTTTAGGAGCGGAGCTACACTGTCATCCCCATCACTAATACCATAAAACTAAAACTAAAATTTTGTTCGCTAAACGGATAGATAGGCGTTGGTACAATAACAAGGCAATGCGAATGTTTTTCTTCCTCAGAAGAGCTTTGAGACTTTCAACTTCCTCAGTTCGTCTTCTCGCACATGAGTCTGTCATTACAACTACCTTGCATTATCTTTCATTATCTGGGACCCTTTCCTTAAAACTAATATCAACAAGTTAGAAAGACTAATTACATCAGCTTTGGACGTAGCTCAACTACAGAACTTGCTGCTCGACAAAATCTATTTACGCTATCTAAACGAAACCATTTAAACTGTTTTACCTTCTCCTCCTCTTCCCCCATTCTTGCACTGACCATGTTGCAGTAAGCGTCGTCGTACCTCCCACATGTCACACACCTTCCTGTTTTGAGCGTTTATGCGCGAATATTACTTTTAGTTTTTGGAAAATATAAAAAGGAAGACGTGCTTACTAATTGCAAGTTTGGCTGTATACTTCTTTACAAACAATTTAAGAGGTCTACATGGAACGTAAACATATACGTTCATCTTTCTGATCGCTGAATCATATGCGGCGTTTAAAGGTTAACAACCGCCCCAGCTGCCAATAATCCTGAAGCATTCTTTCGCACATTCAGGTGGACTAAAATACGGGAGTGAGACATTGCAGTTCGCGGACAAAAGCTACCAATGTGGAGTGTTTTACGTTCAGCTTACTGGTGGTAAGTGCATTGCTGATGCTTGCCCGGTTAAACCAAATACAATTTTCCTTAGTACCCTAAGACGCGCTTTTAGCGGCAGCTTAGGGTCCCACAGCGACCTATGCTGCAAATTTCTCAACAACAAGCCTCCGAGAAAGTTATATTTGGAAGATTCAGAAAAAGTAATATGTTATTGCAAATATGTGCAATGCTACAAGAATGTAAACTCAGGATAACGCGCAGATAGGTAAAAACTCTTCCAATGAGTGTTTTTATTCGTTATTGTCATTACAGCTACGATGCACTACAACATAGATAACTGAGAACTGGTATTTACTCTTCAAGAAAAGTCATGCAAATTATGTTTCCATCGCTTAACGTTCTTGGTTGTTTATTTGTTTCTACTTGACTTGATTAACACACTGACTTTGACTTCATTAGGTGGATCCAAATGGTACGACCTCCGGTTTAAGGACGGAACTGGAACAGGGAAACCAAAGGAGGAGTGTCTGAAATATTTTGAGCAGATACCACCAAAGGGCCATCTATTATATGGGGACTATTGCAAAAATTTATTATCATGATGATTCATATGCTAAAGCTCAAATGTGATCTTTTATGACATACGCGCTGAGCTTACTTTTGTGAATGACTCAATTTCTTTTTTATTTCGTGCAATAAAACTATTCATATCACAACGATAAAGCGCCAACGCAATTATCATTAGGTTTCATTTCTTTTTATTGTTTTTGTTTCGAAAACTCAACTGGCATAATTTGCTTACAGTGGGGAATCTTCTCAACAAATTGCTTGCGGCTCTGCAATTGGAAACACCAAAGACCAGCAGAGGTGTGGGAAGCCAGGCTGCTTAGTCGAGCTTTTCTGGGCTTCCAACGACTTCGCTGGTCCGGCATTTGTGACAGAGCACCGCATAGATATTTTTTTCACATGACAGTGCTAACTGGAAGGCTAACATTAGCGTCTTTCTCCTGGCAGAGTTATAGTAATTCAGAAATTAGCTTGTGAAGTGAACAATTTTGTTGTTCAATTAAATCCTAAACTATCCAAATATTCTAACCCAGGAATTAATGTTGCTTTTTTCTTACAAGACTGCTGTTATGCACGCACTTACACATCAAACGGCGCTTGAGATCAAAATCCGATTGCCACAGTATGAGCAACATTACTGGGAAGGCACTTCACAGTGTCTTTCACACCGAACGGCACATTCACAACCCGGCCAACACACTGTTCATTGCGATGAGTCAAGTACCGGATTCAATACACTCATGGGCGCACTCTTCCATCGAGTAGAGAAATCTTGCTGGTATCACACATAGGGAGTTCATTGATGTTATCTTCTTCAGGGAAGATATTCTTATGCGTCTCATTTGCTTTTGCTCGGCTATCCTCGTTACGCAGACTACTGATCTAAAGCTTATTACTAACCCCAGTCCGTCACAAATATTACAGCTGGGGTCGAATTCCTTACGTTTAGAAACTCCCGCTTTAAAGAGTTCATCAGCATCGTTAGTCCCAAGTCATTGCATCTGTGCGAACAGTTCGTGAGCGCCCCCAAACCCAGGATCTTTAATTCTCTGTTTCCTGGCTGCCAAGACCGCAGGATTTCTTCGCGGTGTTCCTCGAAGTATCGACGCTAGCAATAGGTCGCGTTCACGAAACTCCGGGTCTTCATTTCTTCTCCTAATATCGGCTTTCCTCAATCTAAATTCGGAGTTTTCTCTTCCACGACGCTTCTTTCTTGGCTCTTCCCCAGGATCGGATCGCTGTCGCCGCATCTTCTCACCATAGGTTATCGACGATGCTGCAATATGGCGGCTTCTTTGTAGGGAGTCCTGCCTTCGCCATCACTATGTCATGCCTCTGCTCATTTTACTGCGAGAAAGAGAGACAGGGAGTTGGCGAAGCGAGGTTTTTATGTGACGTAACACCGCATATGCACCAGCGACACCCCCTCCAATACAGGCAAGCGCGTCCGCTAGGTCCCCTATAGTCTGTTTCAGAAGTTCCGTGCAGCACTGTGGAAGCTGGCAGCCCTCTTCGACCAATCCGGAGGGCACACGTATGTTAAACGTGTCCTTCCGCGGCTTCTCTTCTGCCAATGGCGGGTGCTGCAGTGGCAGCCGCAGCCCTGGAAGGAGGAAGATGAAACGGGGTGTGCGTGCCCGAACAATGGCATCTCGTCTAGTTTTGGAAGAATTCTGCGCTCAATGGCCTCGTCGCCTTGGCTCTGCTGCACGGAACTCCTGAAACAGGCTATAGAATCGAGCTCGCTCGCTTCTGAAAGCGGTGAAAGTGGTGTGACGTCACCTGCGCGCATACCCCGCGCTGGATGACGTCGCACCACCTGCGTGCATGCGTCGCGCGCTGCTCCTCCTCTCCAACGCACTGTGCTTCAATGCACCGTGGTGAAATTTCGAGCTCGGAAGAGACATCTTTATAGAGCGAACGGGGATGAAATTTGGAAGCGACTGCAGCGCCCTCTGGTTGTGGACGGTGATCGCACTAAGAATTAAAAATTTTGATTTCCTAAGTTGACAGTTCTGACTATTTTTTGCACCCAATCCATGTTTTAAAAACATCAATTTTGTGTATGTAATTAATAACTGCTTAGACAGTGAAACAGCTTTAAAATCGCAATGGCGCATTTGGGGGGGGGGGGGGGGGGGGAGGGTCAGAATGGCAGCTGGCGAGCCAGGAAGTAGACGATATGCCGTCGTCCTCTGCTACTGCTTCGAGGGTGCTCCCCCAGTCGCTATAGGCAGGTACCCCCAAAATGTTTCTCGTTTGCATAACGTAATTGGATCCTGCGTCCATATTACACACTTACGAGCATCTTGCACTTACTTAGAGGGTTACTGCTGCCGTGAGGACGAGCAGTCACAACACTGGTCACACAATGTAGCGGCAACTAAACTGCTTTATTGTAATGGTATTTCCAGCTCTGGCGTTTCAAGCGCTGCCAGTATGCTTCCGGTATGGGTAGTGCACAAAAATCGTTATTCCAACCGAGCCGTCGTTTGCAAAAGGAATGGGCGCCACTTGTGACTCTTGCAACACATTTTTAGCGCACTTTAACTGTTGACCCCAGCACCAGAACAACAGCCATAAGGTAGGGAGGTAGCCAGCGCCAATTTTTTGGCCGCCGCGGCCTTCTAAAAGTAACGAGTTTGGCGTAACGTAGACAAATCTGGCAACCCTGCTACCGCCACCGCCGTGTCCAGGTGCACCCGCCAGGCTAGCCTTCCGCCATGGCACAGATGCGTTAGTGAACAACGCTCAATTTCGCAAAGTTAAATCCGCCAGAAAACTCATAAATGACGACTTTACTAACATCTATACACTGCAGTTTCGATGTGAGAGGGTTCACTGATTGATTTATGGGGTTTTAAGTTCCAAAACCAACTATGATTATGAGACACGCCGTGGTGAAGGACCCCATAAATTTTCACCACCTGGGTATCCTTAACGTGCACTAACATCGCACAGTATACATGAGCCTCTGGCATTTCGCCTCTATCGAAATGCTGCCGCCGCTGCCGGGATTGGATCCTGCGATCTTTCATCAGCAGCCGAGTTTCATAGCCACTAGAAAAACGTGGCGGGGCTATTAAGAAAGATTCTCTCTTTTGGGGTACATGGCTGCGTGTTTGAAACATCAGCGTCACGTTGCTGTGCTCTGAGACACTCAGCAAAGAACGGCGCCCTCTTCGTCCCTTCTTTCTGGAGGGGGGGGGGGGGGGGGGGTTGGATGGCCGTAGCATTCCAGAAATGTTATCCAAGATTTAGGTTTTGCTTGCAACGTGTGTTTTATGTGCGCTTGTCTCGATAATCACACTTGTGGTCTGGCGACTCTGATCGACTTGTTTTGTTACCTTCCTTTCCTTTTTCAGTCAATTTCTCATGCCGTTGAAAAAAGCGACATGCATATATTTTAGGAAAAAGTAGTTAGGAAAACAAGGAGTTTTGAAATTGCCTACCTGCGTTAGTTCATAGGCTACTGCACTACAAAGCGCCGAAGTTTCTTAATTATGTTAGTCTTTACAGCAGAGTTGATTTAACTGCTGTGTTATCAATATGCCAAATCTGCTATATAGCCTTTCTTCGAGAATCACTTACTGCCGCCATCTATCACGTGGCCGCCGAATCTTACCTTAATGACTGTTGACAAAAGAGGCAACACACTAGCATTACCACCCACTCGCGCGGTTAGTGCACTCAAGTTGGCTCAAACTGGCTCAATTTTTTTTCACGGCAAGCTGATCAAAATAGGCTGCCTCACAGCAACAGCTTCCACTGTTCCACGTTGTGGTCGGTGGTGGAAGTGCCAAAAGTGGATTACTCTTAAACTCTATGGCATTATATCAGAACGTTCCTGGCTTTTCTACAAACAAAAGGAGAGAGAGCGAGAGCCGTAATCAACACCTCATTATTGCCATCGCACGAAACCACCTTGGAAAATCAAGCAAACGTGTATGCACACTGTCCAACAAGGGCTTCACCGAAACTTTCGGGCACCAACGTGCCGGACGCGGTTGACGACCGGAGCCGTGACCTCAGACACAACTCGCCCTCTCTCTCTTATATCTTTCCGTCAAATGTTTGAGGAAGGGGGGGAGAGGGCAGCCAGGGCGGATTTGCGAAGCCGCGGCCGCACGCTTCGCGACGTGCTGCCGCTTCTTGGGCAAATGTCTACAAAAAGGAGCTCGCCCTGTTTTCTTCAAAGCAGAAACGCCCTTCTGTAGCGACCTGCGGCGGGGGCCCAAGACCCCTCCGGCTGCCCAAGAAACGGTGAACATTCATCCCCCCTCCTTCCCTTTGCCCCCTGGGGGTGGAGGGGGGCAGTACGGTCATTCCGCTCACGGAGCGCAGGCGCGTGGCGGCTGTGGCGGCCACCTGGTGCCCCACAAGGCCGTGCCCCCACAGCTGGTCGCGGCGTGTGCCAGCTGCCGCGCGCGTCTGCGGGGCGCAGATGTCGCGTACCACCCTCGCCCCCCCACCCCCCACCTTGTCCCCCCTTCCTATCTCTACTGGCGCACACGCGACTGCCACGCGCCAGACAGTGCGCCCCTGCTCCACCATGTGTTCCTCGCTCTTTGCTTCCCCCGAGCGTCCACGCGACATCTCGTAGAACCCGCCGTATACCTGTTTATGGCAAGCACTTAACAGAGAGAGCGTTCAATTAGCATTCCGGCAAAGAGAACTACAAGTGTGCTCTCGCCTGTGAAGGCCTGTGCGCTAATAATTCATCAGCAGATGTTGGCCTAATGCGTAATATCGCCAATGCGCTCTCTTTTTGCTATCTCGTTCCCGATAAAGCATCGTAAATGTCGAACGTTGTATCGGCAGGAATACGAATCAGGGCCTTTCCTACGAGAGAGTAGGGTGCTAACTGCACACCTGCGCGGAGGTATCGTTTCCGCAATGCGGTCACGCGTGACAAACAAACACAAAGAAAGAAGTAACGAGAAAAAAAAAGAAGGGCTAAAATTCGTTCCTGTTTTGAACATCCGCCGTTGCTGGAGGCTTTGGTTTCCAGCTGCTGAACCACGAGAGGAGGTCGGTGTATCAATTCTTTATCACGGCGTTGTTATAGAGAGGGAATGTAACAAAGATTGTTTTGGTAGATTGATGGGCAGTCCTGCTAACCCCAGGCTATGGAAAATGAATCATGGGTGCTCCGTACGGCACGTGTTAGGGTGGCAACTTTCGTTCATCCCATTCTTTTCCCACTTTCGTTGTTGGACGCGCGGTTACAAAGTGAGACATTCAGGGCGCACGTGCAAACTTCCTCACAGACAGACAGACAGACAGACAGACAGGCAGGCAGGCAGGCAGGCAGGCAGGCAGGCAGGCAGGCACGTGGTGTTTTATTCCTGCAATGGGAAACAGCCTGTGACGTATCAGATATGTTCTAACAAAATAGAGGCGAATAAACTGTCTCCTTCTCTCTTCCTCCTCTTCTTGAGTGATTAAACAGCAACGGGTTTAACGGAAAGGAAATGCTAAGCTGAGATTTAAGACGGCACAGGAGAGAGCATAGAGCGCGGGACAAGCGTCGCCTTTCGGTCCGTTCTAAAGCACTCGTAAACTAAGAAGTTTCTGAGGTGTTAGCAACAATACAGGTAACGTATCCACCATTCACGGAGTCACCTTCATATCCTGGTGGGGGTTAACGTCATCCATAGTGTACCAATTAGCAATCAGAGAACGCCAGACATGCTTCCATACCAATTGTGCTAACATCGGCATGGAAGGTGCACCCAGAACGCCTCTTCATCTTAAAACTCCGTCACTGTTCAGCGTTTAAGAAAAACACGAAATTCAGCAGCCGTTCAGTCGTGGCTAAGGTAAGCGAAGCTTGGCGTAGGTATACCTCCTTCTTATTGGTGTCTTTCTTCCTTTGGTAGAAAATTCAAGGGGTTCACTGGCTCAGATATGTTCATATCGTCGTTTGCCGAGCATGCGCTGAAAAGCGTGCACGTGTTACGGATGCACGTTTTGCGCTGCGTCTACTTACTTCATGCATACAAAATCCTGTTTAAAGCGCGAGCACGACGAACCGCTAGAGTCCGAATCACTTAGAGGGCTGGTTTCGCGAGCCGGTGGTCGGTGGTTCGAATCCGAAGCTCGACGGCTTGGGCTTTTGCGTGTCGACCACGATGACGCTGGCTTACATAAGGATGCTTCGCTTCAAACACAAAGGTAAGGAAGGGAATAGGGCGGCTACGTCATTTGCGGACACGAGTAACTGCTTGAGTAAGAACATACAGAAAATTTAACGAAAATGCTCGGCAGTATGTAATAGAAGCGCAATAAGTAAACCACATTGCGTCACTGTGTTGTTCCCAGCCATTTGCAAAAAGGACGTCATTGCTATTCATTGTCACAGCTCAACATGCGGAAATACCGTGAGGTTCAAGGCATGCCGCGGTTTTCGTCCGATGCCTAAGGAGCATAGTGGAGACCCTACTGCAGGGCCTTGTCTTTAAAGAAAACGAAAGTTAATGAAGATGAAAAGCTGAAACAATGTCTTTCGTGGAATAGTGCGTAATCGATAAGTGACCAGACACCAGCTGTAAACGAAATAGCAGCGTGAAAGCAAGGTGCCTCGAACATCCATCCGTCCATCCATCCATCTATGCATACATACATACATACATACATACATACATACATACATACATACATACGTACATACTACATACATACATACATACATACATACATACATACATACATACATACGTGTACTGTGGACATCCCGACTCGTAGTGGTGATACACGCTTACAAGCCCCGACGCCATTTAGTTTATATTTTACTCTCCCATGCACCATCGACTTACTCTTGACTCCTACAAACATAGGATATATCATTTGCCCTGCAATAGTGTGACGTCGTACGCTGTTTCGCTTACTTTATACCATACATAATCTCACATATGGTCAAGCAAGTCTGCCAAATTCCAACGTTTTGCTACAGGGTTAACTAACTTCAAGCAGCAAATATTTTCTCGAACGCAATACCACTCTTCAGTAAAACGTCCCAGGCGAGTCTCGAAACGTCGTGCCCTCCATCGAGCTTCGCTGGGTGCTCCGCGGTGGAGCGCTGCAGTCTCCGCGCCCTCTCCCTCGTCCATGCCCGCCACTGACCGACCCTGGAAGCAGAGCCGGCGTGCGTGGGGCGCTTCGGGCATTGTCGACATGTGCGTCGAGGCAGCCGGTCGGCGGCGGCAGCTGAAAAACGGTGAGTGCCGGTGCTTTTTTTTGCCGTGGGTGTCTTCCCTCTCGAACGTAGCGCGCAGTAGGGCGCGCGATATGACCCCGCGCGCCGTTCTGAGATAGACCAGGACTGTTTCGCGGCGCCCATTTGGAACAGGCGTGTCAGTTGCTCGGTGTTATATATAAAGGCGTGGGCACACAAGCGGCAAATTGTGGGGCCTTTTGCTGGGAGCGTTTTACCGCGCTGCAGACTAAACAATGGCCTAAAAACGTTTGCCGACGTGCAGGTTAAACTTGGGTATAGTACTGTCCAACAACTTAACTATAAAGGAGGAACCGTTCACGCTGAAGAGATATGTCCTACAGGATTCATCCACGATGTCAACATTTGTTACTTGAAAGTTCCTCTGAAAAGGGCTCAACTTTCGAGCATGGCTAGATTTCCGCGCATGGTTAAAACTTGCTGATGGAACTTACAAGCTGCACATAAGCGGAGAGGTGAATTCCACTTAGCAACCTTACCAAATATAACTAACTAATTTAATGCTTTTTATGCTTAACATTCCTGGTAGCGCAATAGAAGAGAAGCTCAGGGGAAGATGAAGGCTTGAATCGATGACCAGATCGCCAAATTCGATGGAGAACAGGGAATGTCGCTGGAGCGAACGTTTCAGCAAGTGGACCTGTCTTCGTCAGGACGGCAACTGTTGCCGTCCTGACGAAGACAGGTCCACTTGCCGAAACGCCTGACGAAGACAAGTCCACTTGCCGAAATGTTGGCTCCGGCGACGTTCTCTGTTCTCCATTGTATTTGGCGATCTGTTCATCCACTTGTGCAAAGAGAGAGAGAGAGATGAAGAGGAAAGGCAGGGCGGTTAACCCACTCTAGTACATACGTTTCGGCCGGTACAAGGTGCAACAATGTTAGATTAGTATTCTATATTATCTGACCACTAGCATCACAGAAAGGGAGGTAAGGACAGGGCGTTAACTTCATTTTATTCACTTGACTCTCCGACACTTTGAGAGGAGGTGGGAGAAAAAGACAGGGAGAGAAAGTACGGTTTTGGGGGTTCATATTTCACTTGCATTGCCCATACTTTGACATCGTAACGTAGACAGGTGAATGTAAAGGTCGTAGTGGCAGCTTTTAGTGTTTCGCTCAAAACATTGATCTTAGTCTGACTACATATTCACTTAGAAATTGCATTGAAACGGCACAAATTCAAGGAAGCAAATTTGTCGGAATTTGGTCATTTGTCTTTTACGCTCTCGGCGTTGCTGATGGTGGACCTGTGATAAAGAATTGTGTTAATGATACGGTGCAACTACGGCATACAATCTTTCGGATCTTTACTTCCACCTCTGTCCTAAATACTCTTTACCTGCGTTTTTCTTCTGCAGTGCACATTTTTATTTTCATGCGCGCTTTCTTAAATGTAAATAGAGTCAAAGATCTGGGCTTCCTGATCTGGTTCGAAAGTGCCAGACGCAACTTTCGCCGGCGGGAACGTTCAGCGTAAATTAATTATGCAGAGATAACGTTTGCCGGGGCACGTATGGACTAGTTGAAGCGCACGCTACTCTTTAATTCACCTCACGCGCTTAGCTCTCGCTGGTGAAAAAGGAATCTCTTTAACGACGGATTGAAATGCCAAAGAATGCGCGTAGCGCCGGCGCTGGCGACTTCCGGTTAAGTGTGTCTAATTCCGGACTGCGGTAGCGTTCACTTTTTTCTTTTTCTGATTGTTGCTGTTTGGGTGAAAATAAAGACCTCCTGCAGAGTATTCGGTCTTCGCGCATCCGTTCTCGTGGACCTAACAGTCATATACAAAGCACGAATGCGAACGTTGTCCTTGATCGGTCGTCCTGCTACGCAGCGAAGATCGTACGTCACGTTCAAAAAAGGAGTTGCCTTGAATCACAGAACACGTCAGAGTGAATGAGCAGTACAAGGCGGTTAACGACGACAAAATAATTGATAGTTTAACTCAATAAATAACGAGGAAAAAGAAAGAAATCACTCCTGGCGGCAGTGTCTACAGTCGACCTCCTAGACCTAAACATATATAGTGACGAACGGAGTGTGTTGGCTTGGGCAGACACATAGAGAAGACACAGCGGAGATCTCTGAATAAAGAAAACAAGTTACATAAAGTTACATATAAAAACAGTAGATGTGCTAAGTTCACGTTACGCATACTTATTCACCAAAAGCTACTTCAGAGTACGAAAGCAGGGAGTCTATTTCCGCATCATTTCCTTGTGTTAATTTTCTGTGGCGAGGAGTAAATAAAGTAAGAACAAAAAGGAAAAGTGTAATGAGGTCCAACATGGCGGCAACGCATGTACGCTGAAATGTCTATGCACACTCTTGACGATATCATCTGCAAAGCGCTAGCTATAGCGAGGAAGTAAGAAATAATGGCAGTGTTGTTATTAATGATAAAAAATATTTAAATACCGAGAGGTTAGACTGGAAAGCGGTTTGGTTTCTCTTCCCCAGGAAGAACTAATGGTTCTCCCGTCGAGCATATTAGCTTCCTCTGCGGTATGGTCTCTCCCTTCCCTCCAAAACATTTGAGGGAGAGTACGACCCGCCGTCGACCTTTCTCGCATGTTCCACCTTACCCCATCAGATCTAACGCACAGCACCGTTTGGAGCAGCGTAACGCTATGTGGTCCTATGCCTTCTTTTGTGTGCACTTTAACGGGGGTGCACGTACAGCGCAGTAATGCGCTGCTGATAGGTAGGAATCGAGCTTTTGTGGCTTTATACAAGATTTTTTACGAGCACTTTCACTATATGCCCATGATTTTACCATAGCCGAACCACACACTGTCTTCAGGATTCCCTGTTTATTTGTAAAAAAAAAAGGTCTGCGACACGCAAAATGCGCTTGCGCTGAGAACAGACAACAGGAAGTGGTAACAGGAAGTCAATGTGTTATCATCGCGGAACAGAAGGCGTGTAAATGCGAGCACTACAGAAGAGAACTATACAGCGCGTGTTGCCTTGGTCGTTTCTCTTTTGTCCATGCCAGCTTGCGTTAACTAGATCCGTGATGACCTCTCGCCCTTTACATTACGGAAAACTTCATTGTGTTAGCCAATGTACACCATGTCTACATGGAATTCCCCGCTTAGTACGTAGGAAAGGTACTGCCTGAGGCCGCATTTTTAACCGTCGATCTTGCCGCAGGCCTTGGGCCGCTCAACACTCTCGGGTCCCTGTGGCACTGCGTGGCCGCGCTGGCGCTCAGCGCAGCGGCCGTGGTCCACAGCGTGCGACGGTTCCCGGAGCTGGCAGCGCTGTCCCCTCAAGTCGAGCTGTTGCACGCGTACGTTGCCCTGGTGGGCGTCGGCGTGCTGCTGCTACCGTTCCTCGCGGCCTCTGCTCTGGTCCGCGTAGGCAACCTGGCCAACGACGGTCTGCGACTCGAAGGTGACAACGACGAGGAAGAGCTCGAGAAGTCGTCATCGCTTCCGAGGATCTTTTGGCGACACGGGCCTCCAACGGCGGCCACGCTGCACGCGGCCTCGGCGCTGTGCCTTCTGCTGCCGCGACTCATAGCCCACGCTGAGTGTATCCGCAGTGCACTGCGGCGTACCGGTAAGTTTAATATTTGGGCTTTGCTTGAGAACGCTTCTTTACCTAACACAGAAATTTGGGCGTAGTATTTGAACTGGATCAGTGAATCATTTAGTATGAGGCCTCTCGTGTGGCGTATGTTCCCTGGAGATATTATGTCAACCAATAGACGTCTTACTTGCTACGACAACCTTCACGTACTGGCTTACAACTCCTATATAGCGAATGTCATAGTAGCCTTCTAGGCGTAATGTGTACGGAATTTCAGTTTTCATGATAAGGGCGACATAGCTCAGGCGTATATACGTATTTGTCTCAGTAGCTGTCTGAGCCTTGCGGTATTTCAGATATGCCCAAGGGAAAAGATACAGTGAAAATCGTGAATGATAGTGTGCTATGCACCAGAATACTAGAGCTAACGCATCTCGTTCCCCGTGCTAGCAAATGGTATATATTACACCACAGTACAATTTTCGAAGCTCATTTTACTCCACCATACAACTCTCCTATATGCGTAGACAGCACTGAGCAAATGTTAAGCTCAGGAAATGCTGATAAGATATTTTAATTTGACGTCAAAGTCAGTTTTCACACGGCGTGCCTACTGACATCGACACTAGCGTGACGTCAGGCTACAGTACAAATTTTGGTGACTTCACGCAGCAGTATGGCAAGTTGTGATGACGTCAGGTAGAAAAACATGCAAAATGGCCGCTCGCGCATCACTCGCGGTCGTCTGCTTTCGCCGTTCAGTCGCCGTAGTTGAGTGCCCGTGAAGCGACCGAGCTAGGTCGAATTACCCTCTATCGTCATGTGTGCCCGCGTATAATCGGAAGGCAAGCTCGCTATGGTGCCGGCATTTTGCCCTTGAAATAGCGCGGAGGTCTCGGAGGCCACCTTAGCTTATCGCAGGCTCCGGAGCCACGCCGACACCCACCGTGCGTGGCGTACGTTGCATCTTACACTGTGCCGAAGTATTTGCTGTCGTCGCAGGGTCGCTATACAAAATTTTGTACATCGCTGACCCCACACTTGCTACAGGCGCTGCGCGCGAGAGACCACTGGTCGAAAACGTCAAGATTTCTTGCGGAGCACGTCCCGAGAGGCTCATTACTATGCACACACTGTGTCGTGACGTCAGGCTACAGTAGGAACCGAAACCAGCTTTTAAAGGCATGCTGTAAATAAATTTTCACGGCGCGCCCACGCTTACCAGTACGTTTTCTGGGCTCTGGAGGGCTTGGCCTTTCATTTCATGCAAAAAAACGCCAACTGAAAATTTTCGTGGCAGTACTCCTTTAAGGTGTCGTCAGGGCGCATTGTATATTCAAGCTTTGCTTGAGAATATGCGAATCATTTGACGAGGAAGAGTGCGTGCCGTTGGCCACAGTCCGGGCACGGAGCATGCGAGAAAGCTGTACTTCCACGAATTAGAGTCCAACGCCCTGACGGTGAACGCTTCTTTATCGCGATGACTTGTATAACCAAGGTATAGTCACGTCCCAGCGAGCGTTACGGTAGGCGACGTTTAGAGCGAATTAGCGCATACGACGAAGAGTTTTCAAGATCGCGAGCACTTCGTTATGAAGGTGTTTGACTGTACATCATCAGCGACATATTATTGGCTTATCAATCTCGAAGCACCGCGTACACCAGATCTCCAATTAGTATATGTCTTAAACTTGATTTGCCGTAGACGTTTACGCCACCTTGCATGTCATTGTCATCACATGCGGGAACCAGCATCTCCAATTCCTCTTTTAAGAAAGCTAGTCAAATGGGGGAGCAAATTCAGTCGAACTTAGCAAAGCACACGCCACTGACAGTTCAGGGGGCAGCAGCGGCACGTCCCACCTCTATCGTCTGTGGACGTATCGCTTGGCTTTGTGCTCCCCGTGGTACGAGTGTCAAACACAAGGTACGCGGACATGGAAGTAGAAAAGACTACGTTTACGCTAACAACTGTGTTTTAATGAACTGAGAACATTTATAAATGCTGTTATAGAGTTATAACCCGTGAGTATTGTGGCAGTAGGCAGTAGGTCACTGGCTTAAAATATGGTGCAAGCAAGAGAAGCGAGAATGACCAAGAGCAAAGAGAGTTAGACAGGAGGCAATTACCTTAAAACAAGCCTCCGAAGTATTTCTCGCGCGCGTTAACTGTAACCGTTGCAATATGCGTACTCTTCGTCGAGAAACGTTACGCTTTGAACAATATGTGAAAATAAACGTTAACGAACTCCAAACTCAGCATTTCGCTCTTCCCAAGTTCTCTTAATCTCGCTATGTTGCTTTTTTTTCCTTTTCTATAAAATTGTCGTTATTGTGTTTCCTAACCTTTAGACTTTGTTGAACACAAGTTTAGCGCGCAGTCTTTCTTTCATGCCCTTCTTGCTTCACTCGGTTGCAGCTTCATAGTGAACTGACATGCAAACTAGCCGCTAGCCCAGTCATTGAATCAGTAGAAGCCTCTTTCTCACTTGATGTCCTGATGACGCGCAGGTGACGTGTGGCGTACTGACCTGGATGTAGTGATGTCGCCGCGTGAGCGTCAGACGGCTTTCTTCCCGGCAAACCTGGCACAGTCTCCCTTGGACGCCGAAGCGCCATCGGTAGAGTTCGTCAACTACGTCCTTGCACTGGTGGTTGGCGCTCTTCGTTATCCCAACGTCGCTTGGGACTCGAAGCGTGGCATTTCCGTCCTATTCGCCCTCTACATGGCCCTCTGCGTTGCCCAGAGAATACTGCTTGTTCCTGCTGCATCCATTCTTTACAAGGTAGGTTTGTTTCCAGGAATGGTGGCATTGGCGCTTTGGCACTCGCTTATCAGTTTTTTTGTGAGTACGAGTGGTTCGGCTTTCGGGCGCCTTTTGAACTCTTGCATGCCGAAGATGGAGGAGCTCAGTAAAAAAAAAAAAGCGGGTTGATGTGAGGACGTGAAAATAGTCGCGGATGCGTGCAATAAAATTGTTTTACGAAGCATTGCACATTGCTAAGAATATGGATACATTGGACGGTGATAACTAATCTACAGAACTACGCATGAAGACAGGTTGACACCTGCAGAGCTAGACACACCTCATTAGGAGTGGGAAACTTCCCTTATTTGGATTATATGTAATTTGTCACCAGTACTCCTCTTAAAAACAAAGTCATTTATATTTTTAGCTGTCTGTCGGAGAATCTTTCAGTCTTCTACCGCGGGAAGACTCTGGAGCGGTTCCCAACTACGTTTACTTTATACTAATCTCCGTGTGACAAAGCAAATGCTGTTTTGGATCGTTATTTTCTATAATAAAGTTTTGTACACTCACATGTAACCTAGACAATCTACACTTCACTGAAGCACATTTCATTACTTTATTGAAAAAACAACAACAAATGCTTGTCTAGTTGGCTGGCCGTTTTACGCTGGCTACTTGCCCCACAATTGGCTTCAGTTGCTCCTTCAAATGAGCTTACATGTTTACTTTTTGAAAAGCGACCACATTTTCTTCGTTCCTCTTCCACACGCCGCGGTGGTCTAGTGGCTATGACATTTAACTGCTGACCCGAAGATCGCGCAATCAAATCCGTCAGCGGTGGGCGAATTTCGATGGAGGTGAAATGTTCAGGCCCGTGGTTAGAGAGGTGGTCTAAATTTCTGGAGCCCTCTACTACGGTGTCTCTCATAATCATGTTATGGTTTTGTGACGTAAAACCCCGGACATTATTGTTATCAATCCCTTCCTCTTCCGCGCTTCCTTGACGCGTAACCGTGTCCTTTCTCGTGCAGGCCCACATTGCAGGGGTTTTGCCCCCGTCACTGCTGACAGACCCCGCTACAGTGCTGCTGCTGGTCGTCGCGCACGGCGCCTCGGTTGCCCTGTCGGGCCCGGTGTTATATTGCACTGCAACGCTGGACCGGCGGCGTGGTGCCGGCGCCGGCCTACTCCTAGTCCTGCTAGTGCTCGCAGCGCTCTCGGGGGCGCCACTGGCTCACGACCTCGTGCGCGCGTACACGTCCAGCCGGGACTGTCTAATGGCGGCGGCGGCAGCAGCCGTGACGGTGCAGTGGGTCGTTTGGTCGGCGGCAGCCATGTTGCTGCTGGCACCGAAGAAGGCGCCCCCACCGAAGTACGGCTGCGAGAAGAAGCGAATGGCGGCGACGCAGCGACCAAGCGACGACGACTACGCCACGCTGTTGGACGTGTGGCGTCCCGAGCCGGATGAGGTAACTACAATAACTTTTTCCCTAGGCGAGTTCGTACTTGGTGTAGGACACGTTACCGTGGAGCAAGAGAAGGATAATGAGACAGACGGAGGAATCACGCAAAGATGGCGTTCAGCCGGGACTCTACAATGCCATTTTTCCCTACAGTGCTATCGTTATTTCCCTTCTTCTGTCTGCCTCACTGTCTTTCCTTTAAAGTGTTGTGCTAGAGAACCCGTATCCCACAGCTAGGTGACGACGCAGCACGCTTGTTTAGATTCGTAATGAAAACGATACAATGGTCGTCAGATTTCTCAAGCAAAACCCAATGGTTCGGCAAAAATGATAAAGCTGCATGACAGTTAATTAGCGCGCAATGAAAGTTGCACTTTTGGTGCAATTAGAACGTGATGTACTGAACCCGGGAGAATTGGGCGACAAATTACTACAGATGAAGTGTCAAACTGGTAACAACAGGTGGTCGTATGCTTCGACAGTGGATACATCTACTAAAATGTCTGCTTGATAGTGTTTCGCCCCCAATGCATGGTTTTACGGACAGCGAACATAGCTTATTCGCAGTTAATCTGTTATCAAGAGTAATTTTGTGCCAGAAGGGCAGAAGTTTGAAGGAGTTGGCAGGTACAGTACGCAGGTTGCGGACATCCCATTCGGGTCAATTCCTTCACATTTCGTTTCAAGGTTACTAGTGAATGTTTAAAGGGCGTTTTAGGAATCGACGAGCTGTAATTTCCCTGGAAGTAACATGAATACGTTAGTTTTCCTTGTGCAAGTGGCCATGAAACGTCTTGGAGTAATGTGGAAGGCTGCTATGGTGCCTTACAAAAGTATAGTACTTTACTGTAATTTTTGCTCCTGCCTTTTCTCTTTATCTATCGTATCGCGAGATCTGTGAACGATCATTGCACAAGATAAAAATAAATAAAGGAACCATTCGTCACTTTTATTACAATGTGCTGTCACTTCATGTAGTTCTTAATGACATATTGTCTACTAAACGGGATGAAACAAGATGTTGTTTCTACGTATACTTTTCGACAATGAACATCAAAAATTGACCTTATGCTTGTCTGGTTGCGCAGGCTGGCCCCTCAGTGCCATGGATTGCTCATCACCATCGGCACAGTCAAGAAGAGAGGTTGCTAGGTCGTGCCACAGTCACCAGGCTCACCTCGTTCAAGAGTGATCGCGACTCATCACTATATTCCGAATTATCCCGCGTCTCGTGACGTCAGTAGGAACAACGCCGAGTAACTCTCTCCATCATGGAATGTTTGAGGCACTCCATTGGCCTGATGTCCGTTTTTGCTGTTCCTGAGGAGGACGCCCACACTAGTCTCCACCTTGTGGGTGCTCAGAAATAACAGCCGGTAAAAGCAAGTGACAATCCACTCCTTCCTAGTCAGGAAGTGCGTGTGTGCCTCAGAACTCATTTTGCTACGTCATCACCGTGGTATACTGTTACAATGTGTATATAGGTGATTGTATGTGCCCTCTTGCTGCAATGCGATTCACCACGGCACCCATCCTTTGCGTATCATGTTGTTAATGGCAATTCTCTACTCTCCGAGGAAGCAACCACTTCCCTGGACGGGCAAAGAAAACGGAATACCAGAAGTACCGCGCAATAGAACTGCTTACTTTATGTTCTGTTGTCCTTGCTGTCACGCCTCTGCTTCGCTGTTGTGTTTTAATGATCAAACGTATTGACCACGCCCTGAACGAGCACTCCGTACCAACGATTCCCCATACGCGAACAAGTACGGAACCACTCTCACAGTCAATATTGCCCGAGTATCAAGTTATCTGGTTAGTGAGGTGCCCATATTAGGGCTTGCATATTTCCCCTATTTCAATTAGGTCTTTTTGGACACTGCTACACTTCACCTTTTCTTTTGTGGAAGTGTTCAAATATTTGAAGTTCACAGATCTTGAGACATAAATGAGCGTCGGTGTCGGTAGCAACGCCGAGTAACTAACTTTGGTGATGCGCCAAATCAGGAATAAGCAGGAACGTTCCTATATTTCATCTTTCTATTAAAGAAAACAAAGGGTTTATTATCTATAGTCGTAATGGTAGTCCTGCTGATCGCCTTTGTGCTAGCTAAGTTGCAGATAGCCTATTAGGTAGATGAAAACCGGTTGTCTTATCATTGAGCTCAACGTCAAAGGATGGCATTACCAATGCTACCACTCAATTCTAGGTCATCAATATTTCGTACGGAACCAATCTCATAGTCACAATTGCCGGAGTCTCAAGTTATCTGGTTAGGAATTAATCGTGATTACGGAATGCTTGGGCTAGCCAAGTGTTTCTGTGCCGATACGAATGTTTTCAAAATGACACCTCCTCCTCCCTCTATTCCCAGGAAATAGCGAACGAAGGAGTGAGTCTGCATGCAATCTTGCTTATACATTGCTGAAGTTTAACGAAAAAAAAATTGAAGGCGATTATTCTCTGCCCTTGCTTTCACAGGGGCCTATCTTTTTGTATTTTCAGCTTGTAAAAATGAAGAGTGGATCGACGGCATACGTACCCTATAGTTTTTTCATGCCGCCACGGAGAGGTAGTATTTGCTTCCACTTTCATTGGTGTCGCTTTTAATACACCGTGCTTGTCAAAACTTCGACGCCCATTTTTATTTGATCGTAATGCTCAGTGTAAAGTATTGATGGTTTTTCATGTGTGTTGACTTTTTGTTTTTGTTGGAGTACCTACCCCATGTTTTCGGTCTACAAATGTTACAGCTGTCACACCAGTGTTTGGTTTTAAAACTGAAGGTGTTTCGGAATACAATGAACTATGTACACGCGACTAATGTACGCGCTTGGAACGCTTGTGCAAGCTCAAAATAAAATTGATCTCATTGCATTGTTGTATTTTTGTGTTTAGGCATCTTTCTTCTGGTCCATGAAATACATGCTTGTAATTACATCGCTAAGGTTTACTATCGCACGGGAAATCCAAGGTTCTTACGTTTTCAGAAGTTCATTAACGTTTCAGCAGAATCGCTGAATTAGTGTAAACAGCACAATTGCCAAGGCATGTTATGGCAGTAGCCATAAGTGCGTCGTTCGAAGGGTGGCCTCTTAGAACTGTGACACGAATAGTAGCAAAGCCCAAGTTTAAATGCACGCTTTAACAATAGTCAAGTTTGGTTCTTGTTGATGTTTGTACGGGATCGACGTGATCGAACGGAGCGTTAAAGACGCCTGATTACCGAAGGTAATGACTGATTTAAAAAAGAAAGTGAAAAACAAAGGACACAATAGAGCACCACAAAAGGGGACATAGATCTGCTGCAAACAGATGTTTAAAGATGCTGTTTGAGATTTAGATACTTACTGCAGTTAGACATCCCCGGTTGGACTAGCACCCGCTACTTTCGCAGGTTATAACATGTGGGAAGTCCCTTTGTGTCTGTGCGAAATATATGTATAGCTTCGATTTAGTGCAAGCGCGGATGAAGGCCGTTTCGAATGTAAGATCTTGACGATAACAAAGCTCGCATCCTCGGCCTAGTCTATTTCGAACCCGTCACCTTCGACTGAGCTTGATCTACTGCGCATGCGTACGCCCAGTATCTTGGTTGTTGCTTTGCGCCGCATCAAATGCCGGCGAAACAGGCGCCTCCAAGGAATTTCCACGCCATTCTTTTTGTCATTTGGTTCTTCTATACGTGCAGTTTTCGCGGTCAGTTCTGTTGGCTCGTGATCTTTTCAGTTTAGCGGGGACAAAGTTTTGTAGGCTTAGGCCTAACTTGAAGCCACGCATCAAAGGGCTAGCTTAAACAACACAGAAGCAGTACCAAGGCGTGAAATTCCCGGCGACGAAGGTGATCCCTCATTCCTCACGCTGCAGCGTTCATCAACGACGTCCAGGTGAGTTATATTCCGCAAACTAAGTACCATGTGAGGCCCTTTTTTCCACATAAGGGGGCCTGATCCGTGTAGAATGACCAGTGAGTGGCCACGTGTTTCATGAGAAGTCTACGCCCCGATAAGATAAAGGTACGAGGCAACATCTATTTCACGAACGAAGACGCGCCCACAAGATTCATAACCGCTGCACAGAAGCGAGCGATATGGAAGGAAGTCTTCAGGAATGATCACAGGCGATGTGCGAATGCCAATATGACTAATAAATTTCCCCGATATGTCTTTCAGCATAAAAATTACGCTTAGTGTTGTGAACACTTTTACTGCTTGGGCATTGCATAATATAGTCGCCACACCATACCAAATGCCATTCGCTCACGGCTGTACATAGTGGCAAGTTAACAGTTACCGTCCGGAATTTTTGGCAACCACACTTGCATTCGGTCTTTTATTCTTTTTGGTGGAGCACTTTACTGCCACGCAGTAAACGGAGTGTCGTGAACGTGTTCTTTACGCATTCCTGAGATATTAGGACAACGCAGCTCAAAAACTTATTGCGTTGTGTGAGTGGATTATTATATATTGATTTATTCATTTGACATTTAAGAATGTGCCGCACAAAGACATGAGGGAAAGTGTGAGGGGAAGGTAATTCAGGAATAAACCTCCTGTAAAGACTTGGCGCTAAAAAATAGAACGAAGAAAAAACGCGCCCAATGCTAATGTTGAGCCTTGTTTGTTCGCACTTATCACTCCGGTGCTATTTTTACATACATTATCAGCATGCTTAAAGTCTCCACCCGGAACGAAGTCATGGGCGCCCACCTGTGGCTCACTGTCGCTCGCCTGTTAAAAGCTGCTCGTGCATGCGCGTGCAATACTGCCGGGTGCGTAGTACAATAGGCTCCAAGATTCACAAGGAAAAAATGGGGCCGCGTATCTGCGTGCTTCGCTGCAAATGTCGTCCGAAAGACATAGTCCTCTGCCGGCCGTACTACGCTGCGTGAGATTGGACCCATCTGGCAGCGCCGTCGGGAAACATGAGCTTGTGCAGAATCCCTGGGCACTGCCAGTTGGCAGCACCAATGTCGGCAGAGGAATTTTCTTGCCAGCGTCGCATTTTAGCGCAGCCTAAGAAACACTATAGGTCTTTAAGCACTGGGGTCCTTAGGATGACGTATCTCAGTGTTTTCTAGTAAAAGAATACACCATATAATACGCCTCAGATATGCGTAATATTTGCTTTTTGGTCAACAATGTTCACAAGTATGAACGCAGCTACCAGTTCAAGATGGCTGGGTGTTGGGCCAGTGCTTAAACTTTGGCCGAGTGGCTGAATCGTGTGACAGACAAACAGAAAGACAGACAAAAATTTGTGCGTTCAAGTATACCAAGAAATACTATCGTCTTTAAAACGACAGTCCTTTCCGGGCACCTACCGGACGCACATTTACAAGAGCTTGTCCATGTTCTTGCCGTTGTCCCTCCACTTTGCGGCGCCCCAGATCAGGTAAAACATCATGCACCCAGAAGCCACGCCATCAGGCTGGTCGCAAGCACAACAGTACGCATGCTGAGAGAGGCCACCTTGAAGAACATGGGCTTTCAAAGAAAAGCACACGAAATTTCCGCTTTTGCTCATCTTTGGAATAGATGGCGCCACCAGAAGTGCTCATATTCCTGGATTCCTCTTTAACGCGAAGCGTTCTTGGCTAGGTTGGCAATAGCGCGGGCCAAGGTGCCGTTCGCAAAAGGCGTCCGTGCCTGGAAAGCACGTGACCACTCCACTAGAGCACGGCCGGTCTGGATGCGCGCGCTCGCTCTCTCTTTACGGCCTGCGCACGGGGGGCTGTTGCTACCTATCGCCGCAACTTGGCGGGGGCGCCGAGCCAACCCTCTCTAAAACCAGCTCCGGCCGTTGCGGAGGCTAGCGAGCGCTGGGAATGCTCGGCCTCAGACTTGCCGTGTCACTTTCTGAAGCTCCTCTATATGCTATGCATGGTAGCAAAGCCCAAGTTTAAATGCACGCTTTAACAATAGTCAAGTTTGGTTTCTTGTTGATGTTTGTACGGGATCGACGTGATCGAACGGAGCGTTAAAGACGCCTGATTACCGAAGGTAATGACTGATTTAAAAAAGAAAGTGAAAAACAAAGGACACAATAGAGCACCACAAAAGGGGACATAGATCTGCTGCAAACAGATGTTTAAAGATGCTGTTTGAGATTTAGATACTTACTGCAGTTAGACATCCCCGGTTGGACTAGCACCCGCTACTTTCGCAGGTTATACATGTGGAAAGTCCCTTTGTGTCTGTGCGAATATATGTACAGCTCCGCTTTAGTGCAAGCGCGGATGAAGGCCGTTTCGAATGTAAGATCTTGACGATAACAAAGATCGCATCCTCGGCCTGTCTATTTCGAACCCGTCACCTTCGACTGAGCCTTGATCTACCGCGCATGAATACACCCAGTGTCTTGGTTGTTGCGTTGCGTCACCATCAAATGCCGGCGAAACAGGCGCCTCCAGGGTATTTCTACGCCATTATTTTTGTCATTTGGTTCTTCCACGTGCAGTTTTCACGGTCATTTTTCTGTGGCTCGTGATCTTTTCAGTTTAGCGGGGACAAAGTTTTGTTGGCTCAGGCTAGCTTGAAGCCATGCATCAAAGGGCTAGCTTAATCAACACAGAAACAGGGCCAAGGATGAACTTCCCGGCGCCGAACGTGATCCCTCATTCCTCCGCTGAAGCGTTCATCAACCACGTCCAGGTGAGTATATTATGCAGACTAAGCACCATGTGAGGCCCTTTTTTTCACATAAGGGGCCTGATCCGTGTAGAATGACCAGTGAGTGGCCACGTGTTTCATGAGAAGTCTACGCCCCGATAAGATAAAGGTACGAGGCAACATCTATTTCACGAACGAAGACGCGCCCACAAGATTCATAACCGCTGCACAGAAGCGAGCGATATGGAAGGAAGTCTTCAGGAATAAACCTCCTGTAAGAACAATGCTAAAAATATGAACAAGGAAAACGCGCCCAGTGCTTTGTGGAGCCTTGTTTGTTCACATTTATCACTGCATTTCTATTTTTAACATGCATTATCGGCGTACTCAAGTCTCCACCGGGCAACCGAGTAATGGGCGCACATCTGTTGCTCACTGTCGCTAGCGTGTTAGAAGCTGCTCGCGCATGCGCATGCAGTACTGCCGGGTGCGTAGTACTAGGTGTCAAGATTCACAAGGAAAAAAATTGGCCGCGTATCTGCGTGCTTCGCTGCAAATGTCGTCGAAAGACGATAGTCTTCTGCCGCTCGTGCTACGCTGCTTGAGATATGGACGCCATCTGGCAGCGCCGTCGGGAAACATGAGCTTGTGCAGAATCCCTGGGCAACTGCCAGGTGGCAGCACGAAATCGTCGGCAGAAGCCTCTCTCGTGCATAGTGGTCGCATTTTTAGCGCAGCCTATGAAACACTAGTGCCTTTAGGAACAACTTAATGAGCAACACTTAATGAGCAACACAAAAACAACTTAATGTTTGCTCATTAAGTTGTTTCTAACAAATAAAGAACGAGCCCTTGACCCCTTCCCTTTCGTTAGTGTCTTTAGGATGACGTATCTCTGCATTTTCTAGTAAAGGAACACGCCATCTAAATACTTACGTATTGATGTTGCGCCTGAGATATGCGTAATATTTGCTTTTTGATCGACAATGTTCACAAGTATCGTGTGCAGACAAACAGAAAGACAGACCGAAATTTCTGCGTTCAAGTATCCAAAGAAAGACTATCGTCTTTAAAACGACAGTCCTTTCCGGGCAGCTACCGGACACACATTTACAAGAGCTTGTCCATGCTCTTGCTGTTGTCCCTCCACGTTTGCGGCGCTCCAGTTCCTGTAAACATCATCCACCAAGAAGCCCACGCCACCAAGGCTGTTCGTGACTCGTAAGCACTACAGTGCGCATGCTGAGAGATGCCAAATTGAGGAACGTGGGCTTTTAAAGGAAAAGCACAAGAAAATTTCCGCTTTTGATCATCGTTGGAATAGATGGCGCCACCGGAAGTGCTCATATTCCTGGTATGCCTTTTTGAGGCGAAAGCGTTTCTTGGCTAGGTTGGCGATAGCGCGGGCCCAGCTGCCGTCCGCAAAAGCCGTGCCCGTAAAGCACATGACCACTCTCACCAGAAGTGACACCGGCGCCAACACTCGCCGCAGCGGCAGTCGGCGCGCGTTCTGCTCCGCTGCAGCTGGGTTGGCGAAAGCGCGCGCCCAGCTGCGTGGCATCGCCGTAGCAACACTCGGCGCGAACACGCCGGCTAGCCCATCGTTCCTCGCCGCAATGTGTGCCGAGTTCAATCTCGAATTAAAGACGCCCAGTGGGGCCATCACGACTTCGAGATGTACATACGTCGATCTCGCATTCACCAACGACTCATACATTGTGCGACATGCGCTGTATGTCTCCACCTACTACTCGGATTACAAGGCCATGTACCCCGGCCCAAGTACGCCATCACCGGAGCGATAGCACATTGATGACACCAGTAACTGTCTAATGACACCACCCAACTATGCTGCGGTGGTCGCACTACTTCGATGTGCCCGAGACCTGCCTCGGGCATAGCTTCATGTACTGCGTGGACGACGAAATAGAAGAGGACATGTCAAGTGTGGACACCACTTTGATGGCATCAAATCATGCAAATAAACACAATTCGGCCTCCCACATTCCCTCATTCTTTATGTAACACAACTCGGCAACACCAGTTTGAAGCACCTTTCAGCAACAACAATCTAGCCAAGAGAAACGCTTTCGCGTTATGTCATAAGAATATGCTTAGGGATTGCATAACTTTTTCTCCATTTAGCATATTGCCTCGTTCGGCTTCGCATAATAGGCTCTCTCCTCCTACACTTTCTACTCTTTTCAACTTCAATCACACACATATTGTACTCGAATCTGCAGGCATGTTTATTAGCGAGCAAGGCAGAGGAGGGTAGCTTTTGGAATTGACACGTGCAACGAAACAGAGAAACGGGGTAGTTCGAATGAATGAATGAAAACTTTATTTGTCCCTCTTAAAGGAAAGGGGCAGTGGGTTAGAGGGTGGGGGACAAACTAATTGAAGTAGGCCTCTTCCATTCTCTATGCCCACTCGAGGATTGCCTACTGAATCCTCGGACCTCGAGTTGCGCAAGGCAGCATATAATTGAGAAAGTTTTATAGGTATCTCGTAGTCACACATGAATGAGCAGTTCACCGCTTCAGAAGTGCCGCGCACATATAAAATAGCTTCTGATCGTATTCACGTCTAGCGATGTATTCAGAGGATCAAAGTACTTAACATCCTTTCTGCAAGTCTTCCGCAAGAGCTTAGGAGCCGGATTGACAAGGTAGTATCCACGTGTTGCGTACTTTCAAACATGCAGAAGACCAATATTCAAAGGTCAACGATTATTGAACGTTCACAGTGACCCCTAAATGTATTGTGCTCAGCACTTTCAATGCAATTTTATCGTTCACCGGCTTCCAAAAATTTTATCTGGTGAGATACACGTAGGTGTATTTCTTCTAGACATTTCGCGTATGAATTGGCTGTTATATTTGCATTCACACATGACAACGACGGAGCTATTGATCTGGCTCGCGACTCTCATCGCTCGCAGCCAGAGCCATTCCTGTTTGTGTTATAGTCGGTCCAGTCATACTTGTGACATGTACAAAACGGGTGGTACTGGTGCAGAAAAGTAAGTGCGCTCAAAAGAACCAGTTGACTCATACTTTTCTGAGTGAGTGTAATTGATTTCGTGAGATTTGTGTGCTTGGTTTGAAAGTGCCACATGAACAAGTCCGAGTAGTACTGCGCCCTACTGTTTCTATCACTGCAAGTTGTACCATCAGCTCGCTATGCGTCTAAAAGTTGTTCTTATTACTGCGATAGCAATTATATGTACAATCTCGGCTGGTTTTTGCCGTCCCCGTCGTCATGAACCGTATATATATAAGTCCCAAACAAAAATCATTCGGATAAGTGCTTCCGACGCGCGGAATCGAACCAGGAACCTCTCACTCCGCAGCGCGTGGCGCTAACCACTACGCCACAAAGAGCAAACGCTTCAAGGAGCTAACGGCGAGCCTTATATACACACCCTTTGCGCTGGCAGGACTCAGAGACGGGAGGCGCTTACAGCGTTTCTTCATTACCAGCGAGATGGCCCGAGGAGCGCAACGGACAGCCGCCTTTGGAACAGGAGCGCTGTTCAAACTGAAAGTATCCATTGTGACAGCTTATTCGCGCTCGTTCGGTGTATATCTGTGCGTTCGTTTCGTGCGTGCTTCACTTGATAGTTCGCGCTCATCTTCTGCTTGTTCATTTAGCTGCCTCCCCTAGCTTTGCATGTGTAGCTTTGTGACACACAACGTATAAAGCCCTTCGTACCAGCACGCGCTGCCCACGGGAGACGCTCACTTAGCAAGTGCATGTTTGCTCCAATTAATATTGCTCCTGAAGCTGCGAGCCTCACTTCGTATAGCATTACAGTTTCTTGCTATCACATTCATTGCTTGGCCCTAGCGGCGAAACTGACTTTTTTTTATATTCCACAGCACAGCCATTCAAACCCGGCATTAAAAAGTAGTCTTAACCGGCATATAGTTCAAACTTGCTCGTGTTAATCTCGGTGTTCTATGGTCTAGTAGGCTTAATTGTTACAATATAGCGCGCTGTAATCATCTTGTCTGCGATTCTCAAGATTTCAGGTGTAACCACGGGAATAGGAAAACTCGCGATTGTGCTGGTTTAAAGGAATACCAAGGAGGTTCTACAAAAGTTGTCTAGACTGACAAGTTACCCTTCGCGAACTATGTTACCGGTAACTTTCTCATTTCCTGTTCCGAAATAGAAACGTCTCAAACTCTGGTATTTTCGTATTCTGTATACGTTGGTGCAATAACATTTTCTCGAATACGATACCCTCTCTTGCTCCCTTGCGGAGACATCAGAATCCTCCATCAAAGGTCTATGACTTCAACCGTACCAGTCGGTGAACCTCAGATCAGCGTCACCACTTGTATTTTATTTCTGCGTTTCTTTTTCTAGATTTCCGAGTTTTTTCTCCTCGTGGGAAGGGCGCTTTTGGTATTTTGAAAAGGCAATTTAACAATGCGAGAAAACCCGTTTTTAAAATTGGTGTCCCTTCAAGTGACGTTCGTTTCATGGCTAATCCTGATTCGCGTTGATACTCAACTTCATTGTATGCATCCAATATATCAAGAACACCGGTTCTTTGTCCGAGAAAGCTCATCCGCCGCGTCAAGCGAAATGTCAGGGTTACCTTTTCGCTAACGTGAAGGCCGTGTCGTACGTGACCGTTCGGTTCATGTTAAGGTCGAATGTATGTGCAGACTCCTTTTGACCGTAGTAGTTAAATTTGGAGGCGTAGGGACTTTCGCAAACCTGCGTCAGAATTTATATATGGCGCCAATGAGCGCAGTAGTTCGTATAGGGACGGAAAAGCTCTACTATATATATCTATTGCTTATGGCGCTTGATGGCAGACACGTAAAACGTGGGTTCAGACACTACTGATGTTGCACTTCAACGTTGGCGAAATGCTATAGGGACTCATGTACTGGCAACGTCCATACACACTCAAAAACTCTAGGTTGTCACAATGTCTAGAGCCCTCCGCTACGGCGTGCCCCACTTTTCCAATTTTTAACGCGTAGCTGATCGCTGCTCGCTGCTAACGGCTGCAGAAAAATGTATGTTTGCTTCACCGTAAATTGCTGTCCAGTTCGAATGTTTTTGCCAACCACAATGTTCGTTACTTTTCATTCAGTGCTCCTCTGTATTTGTATGCTGCTTTCGTGTGTTCATGATGCAACGCAGCATACATATGCATAGAATATATGCACAGCATACCGCGGAGTACAGTGCGCCCAGAAGAGCAAAAATTAACGTTTTCATGGTTTGCTTAGCTCCCACTTCCCAGTCCAACAGAGAACACCGCGATGCGTGAGTTGCATCTGCCCCAATACGCATGTCTTAGCCTTGCCGCAGCGCTCAAGTGTTAACTTTGCCGCAGTACAGCAGCATTAAGCGGCAAAACGTGCTACACGGGGAACGATTGGGCAACTTATCCCGCAACATGGGGCGTTTTCTTCCTGTGTTAGAAACTTCGCATTGTTCGAATGCTCATGTCTTGCGATCAAACCGAATCAGGTAGCGGACGCTATTCGTAAACTATTTGTCAGTCCGAATATTCCCACACCCCTGATATGCACACGCTTTCATAAGGGACACGGGAAATGATTCCATCACTTGTTTTATAGTATGCAAGCATATGAGGCGAGCGTTGTGGAGCCTACGGCTGTTACGTGTTGTGTAGCACGCCGTGTAGTTAGGGCTGTAAGCGCGGAGAGGGCCGAAGCTTCTGTCTAAGGTGTCGTCGTTGCAATGGTATACAGTTTGTCACGAATTAACCGTATACGTTTTGGGTGTATATGTAAAGAAGATATTTAATACTGCTATCGTAAAGTGTATAGCGACGTGTTCGATTCAAGAAACGAACATATATTTCAGTATCATCTTCTCTATACTCCACAACACCCGTCATCAAAGGAATTCCTGGATGAAATGCCCTGTGCGAATGCAATGCGTTTTGCGAATGCAATGGATCTGTATTACGCAGTGCTTTCCACACTCGTTCGGAGCAACAAGTAATGTAAATAAATGAGCGAAGCTTCCGCTAGGGGCACAAGGCTAGTGAAGCAGCTAAGCTGATGGGCACTTGGCTGGTCCCGGTTTGTCTCCGGCACACCCGCGTTTCGTCGTGGTCTGAGAATTCTCGAAACACGTCGCAAAGCACTGCGAGGCTCAACGTACACTTTTCTAAGTTTATCACCGAGCTGAGCGTGAACACGTTCGCGTCGAACCGGAGACGGTGTCACACGCTGCAAGCGTGGCCTCGGCTTGACGTCGCCCCAATGCCTTCCTGTACCACACTATGCACGCCTATGCTATTGATGATGATGATGATGATGATGATTGTGGTTCGGTTAGGAAAGGACGCTAATTTCTGCAATCCATGTAGGGAGCACGGCTAAGCGTCCGTAGGGATGGGGGGAAAGGGAATGAAAGAGATAGGAAGGAGAGAGTAAGCCGTAGTTGAGGGCTCCGGAAAATTTAGACCGCCTGGGGTTCTTCAACGTTGGTTGACACCGCACAGTACACGGGCCTCTGGCATTTTCGCCTCCATCCGAAAATGCGACCGCCGCGGCCGGGATCGAACCTGCGTTTTTTTTTTTTTTTTGGATGGCAGTATGCTATTGTAGGAGCTACTTATAGAAGGAGCTCCTACAAGGAACTCCTACTCCTACAAGGAGCTACTCTTATACTGGTCTGGTTTATCTGAATCACTGTTGGATTCATTTTAACCGGTTTTGGTGAGTTAATTGCTTGTTTTGGCCTTGTTTTCAAATTGCTGTTTTTTGAGCGCGACAATGGCATAAGAATTTTCATGGCGACAGCGAGGATCCGTAAGTTCTCCGCAGTTGAAAAGTGAAGGCAGGTTCAAGCCTGCGGAATTCGAGCGAACAGCTGAGCTGGGGCGAGGGAGTGAAATTCACTGTCGCTATTATGTAGGGCTATCGTCATTACTGTCATTGCAGGGTAGCAGTGGGCTGAGGTTTAATGACGTGTGTAGTGGGTCGTGGAAAGCGCGGGCCTGCCTTTTCCTTTCTGCTCAACCCGCGACTATCCTTTCATGCTTGTTAGGAGCTCCTCCTCTTCAGTACCTAGGCGACCGCCGACCTTGAAGCAGGAAAAAAAACGAGAAAAAAGTTCCTATAGACGCCCCTCAGATACCAAATGGTGGCGCCACAGTAGCGTGCTGCTGTTGTCATGGAAAAAAAAAAAACGTGATTATCACTTGGTATAAGGTCACTCATCAAATCTCGTCCATTTTTTCTCTTAATGCCTTATTGTCTTTATACTTTGCTTTCATACAGTCCCATCACCTATGGCATTACATCATGGGGAAATACATATAACACTCATCTTCCGTCTGTACAGCACATTCAGAATCAGGCCATTCGCATTATTACCAACAGTTAATTTAATTCTAATGCTACCCCACTCCTTCGGGCTAACTGCATTCTTACTGTGTCGGGCTTGTTTAATTCTCACTTAATCATAATGCTATTTAAACAACCTAACAATCAGCTTGCATTTAATTTAATCCATGCTAGATTACTCACTAACACCAACAGCACTAGGTTCGCCCACAATCACAACTTCCTTTTACCTAAATGTAACACCAACTACGGCAAAATGACATGCTCCTTCACGGTGATTAAACTATGGAATAACTTGCCTTATACAATAAAATCATCATCATCTTTGCAAGCATTCAAACAAGAACTTAAAAACTTAATCATGAACAAAAACTAATTCTGATGCAAGTGTGTGCACGTAATTTGAAAATGTTCGTAAATTTGGGTTTGTGTTCTATTACGTGCTTGTGTCTACTTATATAATTGATTGCTATGTACTTGTTGTGTCGCATCGATTATTCTTTTTGTTTACTTCTTGTTGTTTTCTGTAGTTTCACTGTTCAATTCCACTTGCATTGTGTAATTTTGCTTGCTGTTATGATCATTTTTTTATGTTATTGTTAATCGAGGGTCCCACTGCCATCGCTAGACTTTGGGACCCTCGCCTGCATACTACTACTATGAACTTTGTATTTTGAAAGAATAATAAACTGAACTGAACTGAATAAAACAAATATCTCGCTCGGACAGCGGGAAGGCGCTGCCGAACGAGACCTGCGCCAAATAGAAAATTTAGGGAGGGAGCTCGACTCCGCAGTTTTGTGACGACTTGTGTTACTTAACGCATTCACAGAGCAGGTTTGCACGTCCTGCTCGCTTCTTGTTCTTATCCACTGAGACTTACTTATTGCAAGTGAAACGGGGAAGTGGACCCGAATGTAAGAGCGATGCAAACCATGCTGGGGGAAGTACAGTTGTCTTAATACCTCGAAATAATGAAATTTTACCACTGGATAATATCAACGAAATTTCCTACAATACTAGAAAATTAAATGCTAAAATTATTGTCGTCCTCCTGTCAACTGCACCTAGAAACAAAGCAATCCAAATGGGCCTTAACACAATTCATAGGCGCTCGCGCCTTGATCTGAGAAAACCAGGCCGCTAGCAGATCTCAAGTGAACTAAACAACAACGCAGAGCACACAGATCCTGAATGCCGTTCTGCCTTCGTAAATATTCCTTCGACGTGAGAAATTTCGCGGAACCGACTTGCAATTTTTAGTGCCAATCTGCTTAAGATGTTGCAAATTTGTCATCGTAAACTTTGTAGTCGTAACTTTCTTGGGATGTATAGAGTATACAAAGTGTGGGCATGGCTCGTTTCTGAATGTCGACATAAAAGAATGACTACTAGGTTAAATTAGCTATTTCTAAGCTTCCCCTCAGACGCAAAATGCTCGCGAGGTGCTGAAAAGCAGAAGTAAGAATATAAGTATGCTCGAAGCCCACTCCTCTAGTTTCTTCTGTCGCATCAAAACAATAACACGTCTCCATGCTGTGCTTTGATAACTGCTTTTAACTAGGCCTCATTATTATGAGATGTCCTTGAGTAGCGTCAACAACAAGTTTCTGAGAGTATTCAAACATCCTTTACAAATAAAGTTATCTAAAAGTGAGTGAAAAGCTTGTGCAGAGGTCGCACCCTGATAAATATAAAAGTGCAGAGGGAGGCTTCATGATATCTCGTATCATTAATGTCATCAATGAGAATTTTGTTCCCTCAAGCATGTTCATCTTTTTGGCAGCTTAGTCATGCCATTCACTGGCCGTGTTGGATGCACGCAAGGATGTGCATATTGCCATTTCTATTACCTCTTACACTTCATCACAACGAGTGCCTTAGATCTGTATGCACAACTTTCGGTTCTGCAGCCCTGAAAAGACATTCTTCGTACACTGTTGTGTAGGTTTCCGTTTAGTGTTGCTTCTCATGTTTCGAAACAAAAAAAAAAAATGAACACAGCATAATATGAAGGATGGCCAGATGTCAAAGAGTACACTGGAGCAAGATTAATAATAATAATAATAATAATAATAATAATAATAATAATAATAATAATAATAAAGACAATCCGAAAGACTTATTCCGACAGTTCACACCTCCCCCCTTCCCCCCAAAGAAGAAAACTTGAGCTGTGCAATCACCAGGCTGCTTTATTCACTGTACCTTCTTACAAGCATTGAAACACCTCCTGTTCAACCCTCGTCGACATGCTTTCCGAATGTTCTGTGATAATAAGCTTTTGAGTCCTTGTAGTCTCTCTCCGTCTTTATCCTATAGGTACACCTGACAGTGCTCCGCTGCTCACTCTTGATGTGGTTTCCAGAATCATGTTGTCATTATCGGTTTTTTTTTACAGCAAGTGGTCGTGGTAGTCGCAAGGCAGGTCAGCGGCCACCGGCCCCAAATCCCGACTGCGGCTTCTCAGGAGCAGCAATGGAAGTGCTTGTCCGCGTTATGTCAGAATGTCCCGAAGGTGTCCCAGCTCTCGGAGACTGTGCTTCTACGGCGGCCACAAGTCGTCGGCGGCACTCTTCGTTCAGGAGGCGCTTCTGGTGCTTTTTTCCCTGTACGACGTGAAACGTAAGCACTAGTTTAATGTGCAATGCAATATACAATCCGGTCCATTGTTAAATGGAACGCATTGTTAGGCATGTGCCAAGCAGAAGCACGGTCATGGCGCTTTAATAATTGCTGGGGAGCCCCTCTACGGTGGTCTAGTGGTTATGACACTCAGTTGCAGATCCGAAGGTTGCGGGATCGAATTCCGGCCGCGGCGGCTGCGTTTCGATGGAGGCGAAATGTTGAGGCCCGTCTGCTGTGCGATGTCAGTGCACGTTAAAGAACCCCAGGTGGTCGAATTTTCCGGAGACCTCCACTACGACGTCTCTCATAATCAGAGCTGGTTTTGGGACGTTAAACCCCACAAATCAATCAATAATTGCTGGGGATTCACGTTCCAGAAACACATAATAGTTATGAGGCATTCTCCTGCGAGCCCTCCGTCATAATGGAAGGCTCGCCTGGGTTTACTTAATGGACATAATCACGCGCACTACACAGGCCTCTAACGTTTTCGCGTCCATTGAAAATGCGACAGCCGCAGGCAAGATCGAACCTGTGTCTTTCGATTCAGCAGCCGAGCCCCATGACTACAGCACTACCGCGCCGGTTTGGCAGAACGTGCTGCCATAGCGTTAGATGTCGGCTGATGTAGGTGGTATACGTAGCCTTGTGAGCAATATTTATTCATTAAATCTCAATCCATTTATACTGTCGCGTGTTCTTAGAGAGCGATTCGAGTTATTTCCTAATCAACATTTTAAACAAAATTAGCGAGGCTAGCCACACATAGGAAATCGGGTTACATGGCTACTATAAAGACAATGGGTAATTCTCATAACGATCCAGCCTTTATACCTGGCGTCTTTTATGATACGTTCATCACCGACATAAGCTTACGATACCTGGCAGCTCATACAGAAGGCCAGTGAAAAAGTTGTCTCCTATAGAACGAGCGGCAGTAAGCAGCGGGATCACACACAAATTTTGGGACAGGTAGATGTTGCGCCATCCACCGGCCATGGTCATTCACTCTGTCATTACTGGAAATGGAAGAGGAGTCGGGGAACTGTGTCTTGAGGTCAAAGATACTTATAAAATTTGACTGAGGATCAGGGATACTGGAAGCCCAATTGAACAATCCGGATAACTGCAGTTGTACTGTATTGTTTTGTGTTTTGTAGGGTTTAACGTCCCAAAACTAGTTCTGATTATGAGAGACGCCATAGTGGAGGTCTCGAGGAAATTTTAACCACCTGGGGTTCTTTTGACGTGCACTGACATCGCACAGCATGCGGGCCTCAACATTTCGCCTCCATCGAAATGCAGCCGCCGCGGCCGGGATTCGATCCCGCGACCTCAGTTGTACTGTAGACCCTCAAAAAGTGCGCAGCTGGCGAAGAATGTTCAGCACCGCCAATGCATGTATCATGGTAGTTACCGCATGATATTGAAATATCCAGGAAAGTTAAGCGTTATGCGACAAGTTACTGATTATTTACCTTATATTTGCATAGGGCCGCTAGTTTATGTAAACATGAGTCAACCCTGATTATTGTATTTGTTTGTTAGGCGTTTCCTGTTTGCCGACTTGCCATTCAGTTACGACGAAGCGGGTTTCCACTGCCGAGAGATGGTGCGACAAGCACGTGTCCTGTATGGAGCCTACATGACCGGTCCGGTTCGGGGTGCCACCAAAGCGGCGCCACCCGCCACAGAGAAACGGTGCGCCATCGCGCCATCTAGGGTCCCACAAATTCTGCCTAGGCCCCGCCCATATATAGCGCCTCGGCATACACGCTCGTAAAGCATCGTGTCCTCATTAATATGTACAAGATAAACAATTTTGAACAGCTCTGCTTCGCTCTATAACAGCCCCGAAGAACATGTCACCGAAGGTACGCCTTCGATAGCGACAAACGTGACAACAGCCCAACGTTGGTTAAGACCCCTATCGGTGGCCTATAGCTAGGCCGATGTTGTTGCCCTCATAGTCTGCAATCATCCGCGAGCTCGTCATGGTGCTCGGCTTTGCCAGCACGGTCAACATTTGTACTCACATGTCATGCGTTCACACATACAATTAGTTCTCGCGAAGCCTCCATGTGAAGCGCAGTTGTGGAAACGAAGCGAGCCGCCTCGGTGGAACTGTGGGGACCAAAACGGTGGGGACCAAAATAGAGATGCACCAAATTATGCCAAATTTGGGTAATCTGGCGACCGCATGCAAATTTCCTGCTGATACAGGCGACGCTTTTGTTGGAGAACTGAACAAATTATATTTCCGGAACGTACGCGGTCGGTTCGCAAGGTGTCAGCTCTGCTTGTAGCATTTCTTCAAGAGACAGGGTTGAGTGACACGTGGTGACTCATGCGACATGGACAGAGACGCTCGGGCGGAGCAATTGCCGGCCAGGTCTGCCAGGCTAACACCGCCTGTAGCCACACACCACCACCACCACGACTACTACTACTACTACTACTAGTACTACTTTCGTTGGAGATGTCGCCACCCTAAAAAAGGACCGGTGCTGTGTGCTCTCTAACATACTGAAATCCTGAGAGAGACCAGGAAATGTGGGAGACATTTCGCTTCACTGCCTCAGTTTCCCGAACCTCCCGTTGTGTTTAATAATGATTGGTGAGTTTTTACGTGTCAAAACCAAGATATGATCATAGGGTACGCCGCAGGGGAGGGCTCCGGAAATCTCGGCGACCTGGGATAACGTGCACAGACAGCGCACAGTACACGGGCCTCTGCCATTTTTGCCTTTATCGAAAATGTAACCGCCGCGGCCGTGACCGAACCCACGTCCTTCGGGTCGGCAGTGAAACACCGTAACCACCGATCTCTGTTTCTTTAATTCCTTGCAGTAGAGCTAAGGCTACGAGGCCACCGAGCGCCCAATCCTTGCGAAACGAGACAGTGCCAGTGTTCGTAGACGCACATGCCGAGCCATCATGCCAATGGAGCGTCAGCGTCTTCCTCCTCCTTTTGAGGCTGCTCCTGCTACTGCCGCTAACGCTCCCGCCAACGCAAAAGCGTTGACTGCAGGTTCGCCACTGTCCGGCGACATGGGACAGAAGGGCACATTTAACATATGCTCGCCCTCTTGATTGGTCAGAGGCCTGTAGCGCCCCCAGTGCTGCTCGGAAATACTGGAACAAGATATAGGATACAACGGCGGGCCTCGCGTTTCAGAAGTGGGACAAACCGTCGCGCTGTTTCTTCGATATATCCAACGAGCATTTAAACAAATTTTTTAAACCTCCCACTTGGATAGAACGTACTTGGTTGTGGATTTCCATGGCGATTTCCGAGTTCAGCTCGACGTTGCAGACGCCGCAGGTCAGGGTGCGCACCACTTTGCGCCTCATCGGAGGGACCGTCGGTGTAGCGAGGGTGCTGTCTTGGCTAATCCCACCACTACCGACGACGGAGGCTGAGGCATCATCGCTTGTCAGATCGTTGCTGAATTGTGCCTGTGCCCTGACCTTCTTTATGTGCTTATCAGTCTGTAGGTGCACCAGGTAAGTTGACGGACCGTTGAAATGCTTTCCACAGTCCAGGCAGCAGAATCCTGATGAAGCCATGCCTGCAAATTTTGGGACCAGCGAAGCGCGGACCGCTGTTGCGTCTACTCCGTCACAAGGTGCGCCATGACAAAGGAATAATTTAGCGTAGTGTTAGCGATAACTTTATTCAAAATGTGTCCGTGCCGTATTAGCACAGTTAAATATGTATATACCAAACTAAAGGAAGCGTTACAATAGATTGATGTAAAGCGTAATTCAAGAAATTGATCAACCCATTTGTAACGATTACGTTTAGAGTGAACTTTCCTATTACAACAAGCTGCCTTTCGTCACCGTTTGAATTTTATAAGAAAAAATGCCGGAGGCCTTCTCGGCTTGAAATGAACTGGTGCTCTCCATCCGCTTAACAAAGGCAATCATCTGCAGTGCTAAAGCACCTGAACGGCAGCGAAAAGGGTTTGGGAAGCAAGGAGCTTAGCAGAATCGGCAGCCCTCACCTAGCGGCTGCTTTCTGCAGCTGCAGGCATAAGTTCGCGAAAATCCCAGGGAATGCCATCTGTTACTTCACTCTTTTTCTTCCTTTTTCGCGAGCAAATGGAAATAAATATTTGCTCCTATGGACAAGACAAATGACAGGTGATGAAACAGGCACATCAACCAAATAAAGTTTAACAAAAAGAAAAAAGGAGACGTTTCGGCTTCACTACGTAACCGTTGTTCACAAGGAAGCCAATACTAGAAGTGTCCGTTGAAGGTTTTCAGTACGTGACGCAAACGCCATCCGTAAGACGAAGGGAGGTTTCCATTGTTTCGATTGAGTGTGTGCGTTGTAGAGCGTATCGCAAGGGATTCAAGATAGAAACGTTATTTCTAGTTTTGCTTCTTTGTGATGATGCTCGTGTTCTTCCAATCTATGGCATGATTAGCCGTAGCCGCATGCTCTGCTGGTGCATCTCGTGACACTTTTTTTTCTCCACATCACTGTCATGCTCACGCCCAGGCTGTCTCAAATTTCTTTGAAAACAAGAGAAATAAATACGCCGAGTTGTGCAATGAAATGGGCCATAAAGGTGTGCTTTCAGCGAGACTTGAAACAAGACCAGTGCAGAAGCAAGTTAGCAGGACATCTCGCAGGCCCCCAGCCCTTTTTTTAGATGCGAAGGAGCTTATGGGGGGGCTTTGTCCATCCATCCTTCCCGCGTCCCGCGTCGCACTCTCTCCTCTCCTACGCTCCCCGCTTCCTCTCCTCTAAGGATCCTCTACTCTACGGAGCGGCGCCCACGTCCCGCGTCCCGCACCCCCACAGCGCATGAGCTTCCCCTCCCCTCCTCTCCTACGCTCCCCCTTTCTGTCCTCTAGCAATCGTCTACCTTACGGAGCGGCGCCACCACGTTCTCTCTCTTATACATTATCATTCGTCCTCTCAAAAATTACACCATCTCCCGCTCAAGCTAACCATCTCCCTGCTGCTTCGCATCCACACATGGTTCTCTTTAGCGGCAGGTGGTGTAATTTCTTTTGTCAGCGTTACGCCACCCCTGGGTTACCTAAGCGTTGGAACACGACAGACCGTACCGATTCGGAAGAGAGCCTGCACTGCTCGGTTGAGACCTCCGTAAGTGCCCTGGTCAGAAGCCTGAGACAGGGCGATGCGTGACTTCTGGTTGCGTGAGAACTGCGTAGGCCTCGATGCCTGGTGCTGACCAAGCAGTTCTTGGGCACTTCAACAGCCGTGGCTCATACCCACTGTGGGGGGATTGGCCAAGATGTTGGTGGGTGCAAAAATGTCTCAAAAACTATAGGAAAGGTAAATTAAAGCAGAGTTTTAAGAGCGCGGTGGAATATAGAAAAAAATTACTGATTCAATATGTGTATGAAAGGAGTAAAAATTACTAAAATTTGCTTAATTTGTCCCTCCAACACTTTACAAATTTACTCATAAAACGGTGTGGATCAGTCCTCAAGGCTCCTGTGAACATTTGAGCAAAATATTATTCCACTGCCTGCAACAGGAAATTCACAGTTTGGTCTTGAACACGTCTTTCCACACTGGGGGCACCGACTAAGTCGCTTGCGGTAGAAATAGTATTGGCTGATTTCACGATTTCACTTAAGGTGACTAAGCCATCACGGCAGGGGGTCAAATGATCACAACAACGACCACTCTTACGGATTGCGCAACCCAGTTCTGACCACCAGTAACCACGCTTTGTGCCACGCCCCCCTGAGCATCTTTGTAGACGGAAGCAAACTAATCTTGATCCCTGCCGCGGCGGCTGCATTTCGATGGAGGCGAAATACTGAGGCCCGTGTGCTGTGCGATGTCAATGCACGTTAAGGAACCCCACTACGGCATCTCTCATAATCATAGCTGGTTTTGGGACGTTAAACCCCACAAAACAATTAATCAAACTAATCTTGATGACTAGCTGCCTGTGGTATTAGTTGTTTTTTTCATGAGCGGAACTAAACAAAAGACATTTCGATCTAATCGAAATGCGATAGCTGTGGCCCTTCAGAAGGGGAAAAGACACGTCATCCTCGGCAGGTTATCACAGGAGTTTCTGCTGCCTAGTTTTTTTAGTAGACAACGCCCACCGCCACGTAATGACCACCACTGTCCTTACATAAGTGAAACAAAGAAAGAAGAAAAAACATCTTGAGTTGAACGGACAGCGGGAGGTCGGCAGGACGGTTATGATGATGTATCGAAGCTCCGGTTCACGTGGTCTCCATCGGCGCAACGACCCTTTCGGTTGCATCCTGTCGAGAAAGTTGAACCCACCTTGGCTTCTTTCTGCATCAAATGACCGAAACGCCACCTGCATCTATACTTTGTCTCTGTTTTTTTCGGCTTCGAAGAGTCGTTCCCAAAGCTTTGACCAAATCCCCGGGCACCGGCAACCTCCGAGAACCCCCCCCCCCCATGGTCATTTTCCACGTACCACGGCTCCGCAGTTGTCTGCGTGTTTACCCGTTGTCTTCAGACCCACGAGACCGACCATCGTAGTCTTATTTGTATTTTCACTTTCGCGGGGAGACCCCTTCTACGAGCGAAATGGCCGAAAGAAGCCACGCATTCCGGTTCCTTGTCACGCTCGGCTGTTCCGCCTCACCTTTGCTTCCCTTTCCACGTTCGTTTACTTTTCTTTTTGGCTCTTTCCTTTCTCTTCGTTGTTGTTGTTGTTAGTGTACCCGTCTAAGTAGTTCCGTGCAGAAGATCCGAGGCTCTGTAACCGCAGAGCGCATATTCTTGCGAAGTGATACGTAGTGCCGCGTTCGAAAATGCACTTGTGCTTGCGCTCGCCGCTAGCAGACGACCCGGCGCGGAAGGATACATATTAAAGATGTGTTTGCCGTCCAGATTCGTCGAAGAGGAGTGTAGCTCTGACAGCGCTGCACGGAACTACCGGACCGAGGACGCACTCCGTGAGTTGCTCTGGCCGGCGCAGCCAAACGTTCGAAGCATCGGCGCTTTTTTTTTTTGGAATAACCCGAAGGGGCGGATGCGGGTACCGGCGTTGTGGTTTCTCGCTTGCACCGTCTCTGAAGAAGAAGACTTCGGCAACGGTGGAGAAGGAGCGTCGCGCTCGACGTCTCCAACAGCAAGGTCGTTCCAGTGGCTGGCTCCGTGGATCTTTCTTGTTGATCCCCACCAAACCGGAAGAAATGCATTGAACGAACAGCGTAAGCCGTTTCGCGTATCTCACAAGATGCGTTTCCGTACCGTCGATGACTCAAGACATGCATCCGAGACAAGTTTGACTTCACTGGACAGGGCATTGTGATCGCTTACCTGTAGCTTGGTATCGAAGACGACGTCCCAAGGATCATCAACCCATACGCTGTCTGATGTAAAGGTTTTTCGACGAGTGATAGTGAACGACTTTTTTTTTCATTTTTCTTTGTTTATTACGGGCGCATTGCACGTGCCAATTTTCAGTGAAAACAGAGGCACCATTGCGCAAAGGTCCGCGCGGTCCACAGACATCAACTTCAAGACTCCTTGGCTACACGAACATCAGTGCTCTTGATCGTCGACACGTTGTGTGGTGTTGAATCCCAGCTCGTCCGGAGAAGAAAACCAAGTGGAACGTGCTTTCTACTAGCTGTTGAACACCGCCTTAATCGGATGGCATATCTATTCTTCGAGGCAGAGCGATAACTTTGGCTACTACTGATCACCATTGTCCAGTGTTTTTCTGGGAACGGATTACCACTGTTGAAGATAAACGGAAGCAGATTGTGCGCTGCAGTGTTCGCTGACCCCTCTCGGCTCCCGACAATGTGCAGGCAGTGGTACCGGCGGACGAAAACGTGTACGGTATTTCAGCGCGAGAAGATACCTTCTGTGAGGAACGTATGGCGTTGTGTTAAAGACCGAAACTCGAAAGTCCAGTAGGGAACGGTTGCTGCTGAAAGATCTTACGACCCGCCTGACGTGAGGAATGCGGGATCGATCGTAACCCTGTCCTCGCCGACAAGGCATGCCGTGAAGATGAGATGATAAGACGCCTTCGTCGTGACGTTACATAGCGACCTTTATCGGTACCGAAATGACTTGCGGATGTAGTACACCAGTGCTGTGCGGTTCTCGGTCGTGGGTTGTTCGCGTTTTGACGGGTGTATGTCTGGTGGCGCTGGTGTCGCTCATCACTTTCGATACGGCTATCTGTGCACCACATCGACAGCGTCTCAAGGGTGAGTAGTTGTTTGTTTTAGATTCTTTTAATCCTATCGGAAGAAGTAAAACAAACCACGGTTGCGAGTGATTAGCTTATTAACAGCTACTCGTTAGACTAAGACGACAATCATGAATTATGAAAATAGTCATCATCGGTTGAAGTAAGAGTGCTATACAAACAGCTCCATTCTTTAGCGATTAGTTGTCAAACACGTGACAGCTGACTAACGAGTTTACAAAATTAGCGAACGCAGTGATGTTCAGATTACGCGAAAGCTCTATAACGCGCCGAAAGAAAAACGAACACCGTAAAACGTTACTCATGCGACTTCGATGATCGCGTTGTAAACCAGCGGCAAAGGCAGGATAACTTCATTTGATTTGTAACATTAGAAAATACTGAAAAAATAAACAACGAATCGAGCAGATCTGAAGCAGAACAGCCTATCAGTTTCAGCAGATTTCCAAGGACTTTAAATTGCCGGCTTACGTTTCAATAAACGATCGCTCCCAACTATCCAACCTTTGCTTGAGTACGGATACGCACACACCAGCCCGTTACTTCTTTGTTCATGTAGGGTTTGTCTGCAGGGAATGAATGCGACAAGACGTCGCGACTTGTTTGTTCGCTCCATTATTCCGTGATCATATATATATATATATATATATATATATATATATATATATATATATATATATATATATATATGCATAAATCAGAGGGAGAGGTGGGTTGCACTCTCCTCCCTTTCCCCGCCCATACAATGTCGCTCACGCTCACTGTATACGAACTGCAAGGCGCGAAATGTACTTTCGTTGGTTTTCGCGTAAGCAAGGGGGACTATGAAAATCGCGAAGAGAGAACGCGTTCTCAAAGGAGCAACCACTGCATGAAACTGGACAGCACGTTTCTTCGCTGATACGTGTTTTTGCGTGCGATTGCAAGAGAAACAAAACGCTGTTGGTAGCCTATTCCCATGTCATCCTTGCCAGGCGACATCGGAATATCGCGGAAGTGCTTCAAAGTCTTCAAGAGCTATGTACTGACATTATTGTTTCAAAGCTGCTGTTGAAGATTATGTTGGACAATATTTTAAGCGATTCACACACACACACACACACACACACACACACACACACACACACACACACGCACGCACGCACACAGTACAGATCACAACAGAGAAGCTAAATGGGCGGCTTCGGTTTTCGCCACAGGATTCGACGGTTCGTTACATGTTTCTCAATTTGCTAACGTTTGTCGTGTTTCTGAATTAGGTTGAACACACGTTTGGCTGCTTTTTATCACATTGTTTTCTGAAAATGCTCCACACTGCACTTCGCGTAATCACCATCGTGTAGAGGAGGGCAAGATAGGTCGAGCGCTGGCGTGCAAAGTACGCGCGCGAAATGCTCATCCGGAAGTCATCATGATTATAGCGAGAAGTGGCCAGAAGTCGTTTTAACTTTGGCTTTACATGAATCACAAAATTTGTGCGCACAGAAGAAATTTGTGTACACATAGTCAGATACTGAGTTGGGAGCTCCTATGGTAATTGATAAAGTAAAATTAATTAAGCAGCAAAGAGCAGTAGTGAAAACCAGCAACGAAACTTCGGTGACTTCGGTGAAAATAAGTAAGAACGGCAAAAAGAACAAAAGCCAAAATTGGGAACTGTGTAGAAATTGAGGGTAGTTTTCCGTGTACACAACGCCACCGGATTTTCCTTTCGCCTAGCCATATCATAAATTCGCTTTGAAATACGGACGCCATCGTAGTAGTGACGATCGGATAACTTCGGTACTTCCAGCTTCATTTTCCAGAAAGTTACTGTGTTGTGTCGACATGACGGCGAACATGGTCACGCAGGAGAAGGGCCCTCGCTTCGTTGTGAGGCGTTAAAGGGAAAAGGGTCCCGTTGCAGTCATTGTACTTTGGGACCCTCGTCTGTATATTTTATGCCTTGTAATTGACCATTTTCATGTCATAATAAAAACTGATTGATTGATTGATTGATTGATTGATTGATTGATTGATGTAAATCTCGGCCAACTTTAACATGTATGCCCTAATAGATGCAAGTAAATTGCAGGAAGGTTCTTGGAGAACAGCTGCTGCTGCACTGATTTAAAATACATCTGATGGATTCGAGACAGCAAGGAGCATGCCGCCTGCTATTTTCGTCGAATGCATTGTTTGAAATGGAGAGAAATTTACAAAAATCGCCTACAATCGAAATTTAGAATAAGGCGACTTGATTCACGCCAATCCACAATTCAGCACCAAGAACATACATCTTGGCTCTTTAGAATACAGCTGTTAAAGCACGTGAAGCTTCAAATGTGGCGCGTGTACTTAAGCTTGCCTAAATATTATAAAATTTCAGACGATTTTCAAATGCCTTAGCCACAACCACAGCCTGCAGCGTGGCTGCAGTTGACAAAAAGGAGTTCGGGCCTTTGCGCGCCGAAAATGAGCTCTCGCTAAGCAAGGATAAAAACAGAAAGGCAGGGAGGTTAACCAGAAAGGCACATTGAGGGGCTCACCGCGGTCTGGGACACCGGATTAATTTTCGCCGCCTGCGGTTCTAAAAAACACGCAGTGCACCTTGTGCACGTCGTAATATCAGACCTATCTCCACTCACCTGTTCCTGAGAGACGTTGATTGATTGACTAATTGGTTGACTTATTGATATTGGAGCACTTAACTGGTTGAGTGAATGGCTGGTTGATTGATTACAAGGCATGTTATTAGAAGCGAACGGAAAAGCCCGTACAAGCATGAGGGATTCCGTTGTCCCCGCGCAAGCAAAGACGGCTGCCGAAGCACCAGCGCTTTGTTCACGTTGTCGTACGCTTCAATAAACCATCGTTTTAAACACAACGTTGTAAACACTCTCGCGAAATCCCCAAGTTACACATGTCACTACCGAACACATCTGCCACACAAGCTGCTGAGGCTGGCATACAGAGCACATCGTTCAGCCTCTAAGGATGGGCGAGACGTTCGTTAAAAGGCAATTAACAATTTCCGAATCGTTTTATTAGCATTTATCCAACTCTTCCTGCACAATTTGCTTTCGCTTTTATAATTTTTCTTTACACATTTCTGCCTTCATCATGTTCCTTCTGCTCTTTTTTGTTGTTGTTTCGTATCATTTACTATATTTTATTGAAATAAGCCGGCTCGCGTAATCTTTTCTTTTCTTTCATGGGAACTGCCTTTTTTTAACTGTCTCCTATTCGTGTTCTTGCTCGGCGGAAGCCGCACTTGATCTGGCCTTCTGCTACCCAAATGTTATCGCGTTATCTGCTAACTTTGCGTGCGCCACGCCTGTATTTGAGGGAGTTCCATATTGTGCGCGAGCGTCAACCACGAAGCTGGAATGTGCCATGTAAGAGGCACGTATAAGATCGTACGCATATTGTTGTTGGCCCATTTTTATCAGCACTCGCCGCTACCTTTATGCAGCGATACTTGCGGTCCTTCCTGGGCCCAAATTCAACCAGCTAAGTGCTCTGTACTTTTGTCGGTTCCTTATCTGCGCCCTTCATCATCACGACCCCGTGAGTATACTTATAGCCATCAGCTTCTAGCCCTGGCGTCTACAATATATAGTCACGAGCAAAAGTTTGGATACCATGGCACCAGCAAAAACTTTAAATTCCGAGTAGCACAGTTCTATATGGAATTGCACCAGTGCTATACATTAGCCGAACAGGCGCACTAAGGCTGGACCTCATGATTTATACCAACATGCTCAGATTGTAAAAAAAAAAAATAACTATTTGCGACATCCATTGGCTTCCAAACTTTTGCTCGCGACTATACAGCGACGAGTATGACACTTAACACGTAAAGGCCAAACCCCATATGCGCGAAAAGGCACGTGACAGCGACGGTCAAAGCCACGCAGGGTGTCTTCGTGTGAGGTGTCAGTTAATTTCATAGCAAAACTGCGTTCACGCGACCGCTTCTGCGAACCATCTCCAGCGCTGATGATTTGAGGGCGTCGACTTCGTAGCAGAACTAGCACGTTGCCTGCTATATGCAATGTAAACTAATGCTTTTTCTTTCGCAAATGCAAACAAAACGTTATATGCATTGTAGTAGTTTTTCTGCGTATACGTGCATGAACATCAAGCACATGGCAACCGGCAGTGGTTCATTGATGCACATGCTGTTCTGGCATTTTGCTAATGGCTATTCGAGCATAGTACTTCCAGGCGACGTATTCTAGATTTCCAATCTTAGCCCCATCGCGCGAACAACCCGTTTCGTCGCTTATCACGTCGCCCATCGCTTTCGCGTGCATTTTTGCGCATATGAGCTATCACGTACCACAACCGCTAGATTTCACGTGAGCTCTGCACCTCTACCTGGACCACTGGGACTGAGGCGAGCGGCGGGCAATGGTGGCTGATGTTACCGAAATAACATTTATTTATTTATTTTTTTATTTATTTATTTATTTATTTATTCATTTATTTATTTATTTATTTATTTATTTATTATGCCCCGCCTCGGTGGCCTATTGGCTGTGGTACTCGGCTGCTTATCCGAGGGTCGCGGGATCGAATCCCGGCCGCGGCGGCTGCATTTCGATGGAGGCGAAATGTTGAGGCCCGTGTGCTGCGCGTTGTCAGTGAACGTTAAAGAACCCCAGGTGGTTGTAATTTCTGGCACCCTCCACTACGGCGTCTCTCATAATCAGAGCTGGTTTCGGGACGTTAAACCCCACAAATCAATCAATTTATTTATTATGTTAAACGAATAAAGATTTCGGCAACAGCACCAGCCACTGGCGCTGGCTCCGGTCCAATTGGTACATTCCATGCTCCCAACAGTGTGTTCGTGTTAAGCGTGATGACGTCTGTACGAAATGTAACTTGAGGGTACTGCTAGAAGATGTTGATGGAAGTGTTACAGGGGTGTAACACAATCCGTTAAATACCTTTTTTTTTCGTGCTTTGTCTCAGTGAACCCGGATCTGATTACGAAGTCGTGGGATCCGTTCCCCTTGATGGGCTTCTTCGTGGAGTTCTGCCAGAGCGAGCTCAACCGGACGGGCCGGTGCATGTCCCTTCCCGACTGTCGCTTCTCGAGGGGCACGAGGGAGGGCGAGTGCGCGGACGGCTTCGGAGTCTGCTGCATCTGTGAGTACACACAACACTGTAGTTACTCAGGACGTCCCAGTATTGCTCATATGACGTATTGAAGATCCTACTGTACTGCCGTTCATGAGGTGATGAGAAGGAACAAACGAGGACAACGGTCATATTCCACTTGTCGGCTGTTATACATTCATGCAGTGGCAATGCGTTTTCTGCAGAGCTGCCGTTCCGTAGCTATCTTTCTACGTCCCACTTCTTTCTCTCTTTCTTCTTCCATCGCGAATGCGCAACGCATCTGATTGGATGACCCGAAACGACCTCGGTGTTGACAGGAACGATATAAAAATTTGGTAGAGTATCAAGTGACCCAACGAAAGCCAAAAGAAAAATAAGGCGTGTCAACCCCATAAAATAGTTGACTAATGATTACCAGTAATTAAACCTTGATTTTAGTGACTGTAGTGGAATATACATATACTATGAGTCTCGAAATCCCGAATTTCATCAACTCTAACCTTACACCTTGATAGGTTTCGAAACCCGGCATTCTATTAATCGAACCAACTGCCTTCTATAACACGAAGCCAGGAACTTGATAAGAATCGAGCTCAATACCTTATTTGGATCACGGTGAATTAAGTCAGATTAAGGTTATTAGTCTTGAGTGAGGTGGGTGAAGGGGAATTAAGATGAATTAGCGCGTGTTAAGGTGGGCGCACATTATTCCAGTTGTGGGTTCAGGTATACAGGAGGTGTCATAAGGCTTTCGTCTTCGCTTCTCTTAGGCGACAACCTTTGTTTTTTTTTTGCAGTGGTTTCATATTTGGTGTTTTTTAATATAACGTCGTTCTACTTATACAGCATATCTGTCTTGGTACATTTACCCATTGGATAGTAGTCGATGTTACAAATTAGGGAATTTTCTCCCATATTTTTTGTGTGGCGTATTCGTTTCAGCAGAAACTCTACTCTGGGCTGTCGGCTCACTGTGGTACTCTTTCTTTTCCCGCCAGACGAAGCGCGGAACAACGTAGAGACGACGCTGTCCAACAATTCCTACTTCGTCCAGCCGCGGTTTCCACAGCCCTTCGGCGGTGGAGAGAACGTTTCTCTGACGGTGCTGCTGCCAGCTTCCACTTGTCAGCTTCGACTGGAGCTGGAGGTGTTCCACCTCTTGCCCCCCGTAGGTGGTCGCTGCCTCAACGACTCCCTGAGGGTCTTCGTCAACGGCAGCGACTCGTACGTGCCCGAGCTGTGCGGACACAATTCCGGACAACACGGTATCCAGATCCCTCTTGTCTTTCTGCATACTCCTGCAGGGTAGAACGCTGGGCGAGAAGATGTGTTTTTGTAGATAACGAAGAGCGCCACATGATAGAAGCAAAAGGACCACAGCAGCATGGACGCTGGTTGATAGCTGGACACATCGTTTCGAAAATGAAAGCTATCAAGTGGCCCGAGGATTTTGAAGCTTTTTCCGAGATGTGGGATATTGCTGTCACTATCCTCGACACATGACATGTGATACCCGTGTTCTGCAATGTACACGTACATTGTTCCTTTCGCACGTGAGTGATGGCGAGTGTCCCTTATAGGCTACGTCTTCATTACTTAATTTTTAAACTTACTTAGCATGTACCTGTTTTGTGTCTAGCCGGAACTTCTAAATAACTGGCTACTGAATAGCTGTAATTCTTGTTTCAGTCAATAAACAACGGAAACACAAAAAGATTGCATAGATGTGGGGCGGGGCGAACGCCCCCATCCACCTTCGCAGCCATTGCTCGCAGAAGACGACATTGGGGCCTTGTTCTCTGGCCGCATAAGCCATATGTGAACAGACAGTTTTTAAAGACATCTCGTAGGCACATAAAAGGTGCTCATTCGTTGGCACCCCTTGTGTCTTACGCAGTGGTTCTGCACTTTGCGGAGAACGAAGAGCATAGCCTTCTGTCCTTCAATGTGGCCACGCCTACACCCGGATTTGAGAGGCGGTGGTCAGTGCGAATCGTTCTCTATAACTGCGGCAGCAAGAAGTTGGGTAAGCCACTACCAATTCTCAATATTTAAATCTTACCACGTCGCCACCTTCGCGATGAACGTGGTATGAGTGACGACACATACGGATTGCACTTAAAACCAATTGAACGCTTAAAGAGCCCGTAAAAAGAATATGGGTCTGCGTAGTTGTAATCTTCAGTTGTTCGATTCGACATGCTGATTCCAAAATACTTCGGAGCAAATTTCAGGATAAATTGATCAAAGTCCGTTTCAAATGACACCCGAGACGAACATGCAACACGAAAGACTAGCATAGGCACCGTATTTATGGGCGTCACCTGATTTGATATATCTAAAAACGTAGACAGATCAATGAGTTCTGTGTGCCCTAAAACAATCGGTTGATATGAAAACTGGAAAGTAATAAAATAGACGAGGCACTTCCTTCTGTGATCCTCCGTGCGGAAGCAAGGCTGGAACACAGTTTCTTTTCCCAAGGCCTCCAAAGGCGCTAGTCTCGGAGAGGTGACCTCAGCTGCAGAGTTGAGGGGGACGTGCGCAGGGAAACCGAAATCGTGTCTTTCTTGCTCGAAATAGACCCAGGCAATGCAAAACGAGACAATGTATGTTATAAATTTGAGCACCAGGATTCTGATTGGACACATTGCACAAATGCTTTAGAAAACGTTTCATGACTCCTTTAAGGTGTATGAGGCCGTAATTGTCTAGAAGTAAGCTTTGGAAATTCTCAAATGCCACTTTGGTCTGACTAAAGTGAAGTCAATTTATTAAAAATACACTAAAGAACAATATGAAGTTTGCCTAGATCGATTTTTTACCCGTGTTGGAGTCTAGCACAGGTTTCTGCGCGTTAATAAACTAATTTTTTTTTGCCCCAAAAGCTGTCGCCAAACGTTCTTGGTGTTTTCGCTCTACTTGAATCACCCGCGACAAATAGAGGACTTGACGTCACAATCTTGGCCTGCTAACACTACAATGCAACGGGCTCCAGGACCGTTATACACGGAAACAACCGTGGCTTACGGCTCGTTTATTTATTGTTGAAGCTTATATAATTCAGTTTTCAATTACAACCTGTATCTTTAATCCAATGAGCAAAAAAGTAGAGCTGACGTCGTCCTAAAAAAGATACCAAGAGAGATGAACAGGGGGCGCCTCTGCGATTTCTCATTTTCACCATTTTTTGCCTGACAACTGCCTTGTTGTGTAGATGAATGGTGAATTCGTTATCACAGAAACCTAACCTTTCAATCTTGCTCAACTTAACAGTTCCATTTAGTGTCCCCTTAATTCTCACTCCCCCGTGGACAGTTTACTCATCTCCCATCATCACTCGGCAATCCCTTCACAAGATCCTGATGACGTGTTCTCAAGATATACAAAGTTACTCACGTCGGTCGTCCGACTGAGGGTGGGTCCGAATGAGCTTATCTGAGCAGCGAAGTGATGAGTGAGTTTCAGTGAACCAATAGAATTTCTCCACTGATTGTCATTAGAAAGAGAGAGAGAGAGAAACATTTGACGGAAAATGGAAGAACGGGAACAGTCGACGAGCGCTAGCTCCATCGCTTTCTGGCCTAGCACCACATTCATGCCCCCAGTGGCCACATCCGGGAGTGGAAGCTTTGTGTTTTCGCACCCTGCGGTGAGATGGCGCCGCCCTTCGATGATTTGCGATGTGAACGTGGCACGGTAACACGTTCCTTTCTTAGAAGTTAAGATTAATAATAATACTTGCCAGTCATTTACGCATCAAAAGCACGATGTGATTATAAGGCACGCCATGACTTCGGATTAATTTTCTAAGCGCAGAAATGCCATGTTCACTCCACAGGGATGGCCTGTCCGTTCTTTTTGTCCCGCCTGTTTCCCTACCTATCTGTCCGCGACTATGGTGAAACGTTCCGTCGGTTTTAATAGTGACTGGTGGCGAGGATTTAGTTTGTTTGGTAATTTGGGCTGGCTAAATTTTTGCTAATTATAACTTAGTCGGCTAGTGTTGGCTATAGATAGTTAAGTTATTGCTAATATATATTAATACTGGCTATACGAAATTATAACACCTATGTTGTCGCAAAATGAACATATTGCAATTGGTTGCGAGTCGTGTTTGAACAGTGTGAAACGTGAGACTGCGCGAGACGCATTCTTGTGGAGTATCATCTTAGTCTCGGTTTCTGCGCTCTTTAAAGGGACTGTCTGCCACCATCGCTGCCCCCCCCCCCTTTTTTTTTCGTGTGTTTGTTGCAATAGGAAGCGCTCCGTGCATTCCAAGCGTTCAAGTTGGCAGTGGTTTCGCTGTTGTGGTGGTATACAGGCTTAAAGGAGTACTGACACGATTTTTTTACATCCTCGTACTACTGCTTTAAATGAAAGCAAGAGCATGTAGAACCCCAAAAAGAGCATCATGGTGCCTCGCAAGGCAATGAATATATTTTTAATACAGCTTCCTTAAAAGCCCGCTTTCGGTTTCGATTTCGAGGGGGCGGTTTCCTAGTGACGTATCAACATAGTCGGATGACGTCTGAGTCACGTAGGGACAGCAATTCGTGATAGCGTCGCTGCAACTCTGTCTTCTGTGGTTAGTTACACGTGGAACACGCAAACAGCGACAATTTCACGGTCGTCCAGTGATTCTGACAGCGATTTCTGCTATTTTTAGTAGGCTGTACTCATACGTCATCGTGGTGTCCATTGCGCTGGGGCTGGCTTGCAGTGCTGGGCGACGAGAACTTTAAAACCAAATTAAAATATCTTGTACATGTTTCTTTGTACATGTTTGTACATGTTTCGTTGTACATGTTGTTTGGAGGGCGTTAACAATACATGGCTAGGAAACGAAAGATGCACATTTTGAGCCGCCGCAAAATCGTGTCAATACTCCTTTAAAACAGAATCTTTATCTTTATGGTCTGCTTTTCACCTTTGTTGGAACGCCATAACACTGGTTACTTGTTTTCACAGGATTGCTTTCCTTTTGTTCAGCATTGGAAGTGTTACTGTAAAACAGTCGTTTACGGCACGCAATTGGACAAATAAAGTAAAGAGCCAACACGGTTTTTTCTACTGAAGTAGGGGCAGGCCCTCAATTTAACGCGGGCATCGTGAGACGAACTCGAAGGCGGTGCTAGCAGCACCGAGATTCTACGCGCAGAAAGCAAAAATACTCCTTGTCAGTGTCGCAGGAGTACGCCACCAAATGTGAAATAAAGTAAAACTGTAAGTGACGAAATTTTGTGTTTAAGACAGCTGAGTGAAGCTTCGTGGGTCTTTCTTGGCTTTTCTTTACTCTTAGAGGTTGACACACATGACCACGGATGGCGCCACCGGTAATTTTTCAGGACTTGCTGGGCCAAGTGAAAGTTGTTCCCTTTTTGGGGTACAAGCGTGGTCGTTTCCGCAAATGCAAAAACAGAAACAAAACTATCTTGTCACTTTCACCACAGCCGAAAAAGATTTTCTAAGCGGTAAGCAGCCCCTTTAAACATAATTAATAATTTCTTCTACATGAATCCAATGGTTGATTCGTCAGCTGTTATGTGTATACAATCAGTTGCGTCTCCTCCCGTCTTCGCAGCTCAACCCGGTTGTCTGCAACACCACAGCGGTTGCCGGGGTTCCTTCCGGAGCTTCGCGTACCACGAGGAGTCGCTGCACTTCGTGCGCGCCCTCAACTACGCCGTGTGCATCGCGCGCCCCAGCTGGCTGCAAGCCATATCACTCAAGATACGCACCGTGTCACGGTACTCGCCGACCGCAGCGACCCGCTTTGGTGGCGCCCGCAACAACACCAGTAAGATCAGCGAGGAGCAGGAGTGTCGGAGCAACTTCATTCAACTGCCACCAGGGTACGATAGTCGACGCGGTCTGGCCGCGCCAGTCAGGATCTGTGGTGGCAACCGAACGGTCATTCTACACAGTAAGTAACTGGGAGAGCTTGTTTCTTGGGAGTACCCTGCTTCCGCGATTCCAATTTGTCTTGGGAATAGCGATATACGGAAGTGCCGGAGCATAGGAGGTCCTGCTGGGCTAGCACTTGTTCCTGGACTTGTCGGATCATGCGGGAAGAACAGCCATAAAGCTATGGCCAAGCAGCCCTAAGCAAGGAAGAAGGGTGTCCGTTTCGAGGCTGATTTTTAGTTCAAGGAGTACTGACACGAATTTTTGCAATTCTCATAATATTGCTGTAAATGAAAGCACTGGCGTGGAGAACCCCCAAAACAGTATCATGGGGCCTCGCAAAGCAATGAATATATATTTAAAACGGCTTCCTTAAATGCCCACTTTCGGTTTCGATTTCGAGGGGGCGGTTTCTATACTGACGTGTCAACATAGTCGGACGTACGTCTGAGCCACGTAGGGGCAACAATTCGTGATAGTGTCGCTGGAACTCTGTCGTCTGGGGTCAATTACACGTGGGGCACGCAAACAACGACAATTTTTTGGTCGTCTAGCGACTCTGACAGCGATTTTGGCGATTTTTAAAAGACTGTGCTCCTACATCATCATAGTGTCCATTGCGCTGGGGCTGGCTTGCAGTGCTGGGCGGCGAAAACATTAAAACCAAACTAAAATACCTTGTACGTGTTTCCTGGGTTCTGGTGCGAAGGCCTTAACAATACATGGCTAGAAAACGAAAAATGTACATTCTGAGCCGCCGCAAAATTGTGTCAGTACTCCTTTAAGTAACCATACGTCTATACGTGTTACTAGGGGCCCGTGTATCGCTCTTTGAACTGCGTGAAATTACACGTAATACCGTGACGACCGCAATGAGAGGCTGGGGGAGAAAATTCGCTAATGAAATTGTGCGACTCCGTTTCATCAACGTTCTGGTAATTTCTGAACCATTTCTGGCTACTCCAAAAACAGTTTTAAAAAATACGCTACGGAAACTGGACGAAGAAGTTACGATGGCGTACACAGGTCAGCTGCCTATAGCGCCAAATTCAAACAGAATGTTCCGTTTTGATCCTTCGTTCTCTGTTTCTCGAAGATTTGACATGAAACTTACAGGGGTACCTTTTTCAAGAGCACTTTATTGGTCTGAATGATTCTCGTTGCTCTCTTGGGCCCGTTTTCATCAACATAAATTTAATGCGAATGACTTCTTGGTTGGTTCTTATCAACCGTTTGTGTAATCAGCGGCCAGATGTTTTGGTGATGGAACTTCGACAGGCCGCCAAAAAGCGTTTTCAAACGCCCCCGTCATCGCGCGATCGAATGAGAGGTCGCTGATTGGCCCCGACCCAAGTGACGTGCACGTAATTTTCAAAACCTAGCTGCGAACAACGTGCTTCTACAACGTACTCCTTCATTTCAGCCAACGGTATCATCGCGGCATCTGGCGGCGTCACACGAGTCGCCGGCGCTCTATTACAGAGGCTAGCACTGCCGAGGCGGGCGACCTCAGTGAGGATATCGGGGCGCTATGTCACTACGGGAGGCTCGGCAGAGCGGCTGACGCGGGAGGCGCTGTCGTCGCTAGCGCGCACTCCGCAGCAGATCGAGTTGAGGAGGAACAGCAGTGGTAAGGAGGAAGGCGACAGAAATAAGCCCATAGCTGCCTTAGTGCATTGTGCTTCGCTTTATTTATGGTGTGAATGGTTTCGCAATTGTGTTGCCTAATCAGTGACGCAATGTCAAAAAAACGTTTCAGGGACCCTTTAATTGGCATAGTAAACAGGATAATGGCGACGGTGTGATAACTGTGCTTTGTACTAACGTGAGTTCCAATGTTGCATCGTACTATGAAGTACCACTCAGTCGCAACGCTACTGTCGTTCCTGGTTAATCCAAGTTAATACTCACGAGTGGGTACATTCGCTTTGCACAAGAACCTCGTTCCTGCTCGTAACAGTAGGCTGTATGCCAAACAATTCCTCATTAGCAATTTCATTGTTGACCGTTTTGCACGACACCGATACTCACCATGCGTGAGAGCTGCAGGCTTTTACAGCGTAAGCTGTTATGAGATCACAACAACGGCGCCGTAGTTGTCCGCCGCCGCCGCCGCCGCCGCCGGTGTCCGCCCGTGTCCGTAACCAATATCGCTCCTCGTGAAGAACAGGACAACTGCTGCCATCTATTGGCGCTGATTTCCTCCGCATAGCTTTCGAAATGTGTTTTTACGAAGCGCTGCCTCGTGAAGCAGTTTTGTCGTATCGTTCCATGCGTCACGCGACAGGCGACGTGCGCAGCTCCGACAGCAACCTGACATGGCTCTTCGATATACGTGATGGCGCCTCCTCGCAAGATGCGAACCGCTGCTGAAGAAGTGAATCGCAGAGTTACGCGCGCGGCTGCAGCAGGGCAACGTCGGGCACAGCAGACCATTGTGCAGAGAGGAGCCCAAACCGCAGAGTTATGGCGCAGGGGATTCCCACCACCTGTACTTGCACTAGTTTCCCCAAACGTTTACAATGGCCTCTAGGAAGGTCGCTCCTTCAGCTTACGCTGTCACTGTCCTGCGATTCCGCGCAGGCCTGGCTCTTCTTTTTGTCCGTTCTGTTTCTTGGTTGTACCGTGCCTATTCTTTTATATATGTGCCTCTTTCGCTGTCGTAAGGGAGGCGGCAGCAGTGCTATGTTGTGTGTTTTGTATTGCAACTACCCTTGTAACGGCTTTCAGCCAATGGTATTGATAAGGAATAGATAAACGTCGTGTGAACTTTCACAGCTAGTTCAATTGAATGAGAAAACCATTTGCTTACTTCTACAACTTTATTCTGTGTAACTGTTTGGCTGACGGTGATGTTTTTTGCTCCTAAACAGGGTTTTCGTTCACAAAAGGAAGAATTCTTTTCTGCCATCTTTTGCAGTGTCCGTTCAAGGCCCTCTCGTGTTCTACATCGTCAGCAGCGACGGCGTTGCACAGCGGACACAGTTTCGGGTGGACTACAGCCTGTACCCTTGCTCGGAGAACTCTCGATGATCGATTCTCTCAAGCCCCTGCTCAATATTATAAGTCGTACGTGCGATTTATACCGTCCACTAGCAGACAAATCTGCCTCCTAAAACGCCGATACAAGTGACACAGAAGCATCTCTACAATTACCCGGTTCTCACTCATGGTAAAGAAATACTTTAGTGCCAGCACATCTGTGGCTGCTCAGCCTGTGCTCGAAGAAATTACTGCAACGCTAATAAATAAACCATGCGTAACGATGACGTATCGCCACACCTGACGTCTTGTGTGGCGACGTCACTTGTAGAGTAATTAAGGTGAAAACAGCCAGGGATTTATACACATACCCCCAGCACACCCTTAACCAACAATTACTTGGCATCTACACACCCCCTCCCCGTGCTCAGTGGTCGCACTATTAGTAACACGCCTCCCCCCCCTCAGGACGGCGAAAGTTTATATATGCGACTACCCATTTTCTTATCGTCTACGGCGGGTGCCAGTGTTCAAAGCGTAATTCTTTCGCCAGTTTCACGAATGCAGTAACTGTGAACTGGGCGCGAAGAACCGTGTTGTATTGCCGTCGCTTGAAGAACATCTTCGTTTCCTTCATTCATCGTCAACGGGCATTCAGCCGAGCTCATAGGGCGGATTAGTAGCCGTGCCCATGAGTCAAAATCATAGAACGAATTAGTAGCCATGCCCATATGAACCAGAAATTATGGAACGAATTAGTATCCATGTCCGCATGAATCAAAATTACTTGATTTTGGTTCATACGGGCACTCATACTGCTCTTCACGTTATACGGCTTCACGACATAAACTCATCAGCTACTCATGCCCCGATTCCTTGAAACTCGTTCACCGAGTAGGGTTGAAAGAAACCAGAGCTTATGGAAACTCTGGAGCAAAATATTTTCGACAATGAGGATGAACACGAGAAATGTACACGAGGAACAGTTGGCTTTTCTAAGATTGCGAAAGAACCTCATTTTAGTAGTAAAATTTGCGTGAACTTGGGTTAATAAAATATCAGTTTCGCTGATTTCTTCACAGCACATTTCCTGTCTAGGGTTTGCTGTCTCAACCATTATCCGAACCGAGGCCAAGAAAAATAACAAGAAGAAACGGTGAATGCTTGAGACATATAGCAAGCAAGTGGGCCACCTACAACCCAGGGGGTTATGTAGGTGCCATGCCCACGGCCCTAATGAATGAACACGAGGAAATGACAGACGATTGTTTCTATCGCTGAAGTTGGAAAAAGTAGGCCTTGATTTCATTGACCTGTCGTGTGTTCCTGGCCTGAAGTTAAGAGCGCAGTTTTAGTCACAGGCGCGGATATGTCATTCATCCAGACCACTGCAGCAATTACATAACCTAGCAGCATAGTGAAGTATAGTCAGATTCTGCCAAGTTATACCGAGTTCTGCAAACGATATACCTTGGCGGTGCCCCGGCTGAGCTGAGAAAACACCAGGTATAGTCAAGTTCTACCTCCGCGACGTTATAGCCACAATCAGTTGACTATCGGCCAGCTGTAGCTTCGCTGTGACCTGGCCTTGCACGACCTTGTGCAAGCTCCGTGCTTTCTCCTGCTCATAACATTTACAAATGCAGTGACTAGAACCGACATGCACACATGATCATATCAGAGACGCTGCTCTTTTAATTATCGAGCAGCGTTTAGGTTACCACACACTTTTTTCTTCATGAACACCACATCGAAACACTTGAAGACGACGAGGAGCCACTCTACGCTTTGACTGGATGGGGTTCACCAGCAGATCTGTAGCGGCGCTGTGCATGTCTTTCGGGACTCCACATGGTGCATAGCTCTCTCTCCTTTGACCACACACACACACACACACACACAACACACAACACACACACACACACACACACAACACACACACAACACACACACACACACACACACACACACACACACACACACACACACACACACACACCCCTGTCTAGACTGACCACTTGCAGGCCTGAGCCCTCCAACATGGCAACCTTCACCTGAACACTACCGGTTACTCCATAACAGCCCGTCTCCTGTCAAGCATTTTTCCTCGTCTCCAACTTGGAGTACGTACCTGGATCGTCATTTTGCATTGCTACCATGCCTTCGTCAACTGGACATCTTCTACAAACTGAAGTCCCTGGTCTCTATGTCTTCTGCTGCTCAAGAACCTACTCAAATCGCACGCCCTCTCATCGCCTTACTCTTCGGCACCAGCACCACATAAAAGGGACACGTTCATTCCCGTAAAGGACAACCTACGACTACACCCCCTTGTCTCTCCATCACAAAACACATCGGCTAAACCATAGTTTATACAATCAGTAGTTGCTCAGTGTCCGCGATAGGGTGCTGCGTTTGTAGCAGTACACGCATTTAAAACATATACATTGGTTCATCTTCTACACTATGTTAGAAATTCAAATCAGCATTATCGTAATTGGCATAGTCTTGAACTTCCACGTATCATCCCGCGCAGATTGACCCCTGACTACCTTGGCTTCCTACACCTCCCCTACATTTTTTTGCATAATTGGATCTCGCTACAAATTTACGTCTTGGGAATATTTCCCTTCATGTTTTGTCCGAGCGGCATGGGCGACCCCATGCCACTCGGAAACATTCACAGGAAGTGGTGGCTTCACTGTTCGCCTGTTTTAGGGGCGAAGCTCCTTATGGCGTCACCCGATCGTCCCGTTATCGTAGTAACCACCGCTCGTTGAGTCTCCAATCCGGCCATAGATGGCGCTCCTTGTACCATAGAACGAATGCATATACGCTGAGAAATACGTTTTGGCGCGCGCGCCAACAGACGCTCGTCGACGGAGGATAGACAAGGCTGCCGAGCGGCGTTTAGAGGAACGCTGTACCAGCTCGCAAAGGAGAACGCGCCCTCACCCGCGAGAGACAACGTTGGCGCAGGCAGCGTCTCCTAGCGAGTTTCTTGATTGAGAAATACCGACCTGCTCGCGTTGGAGAAGCGTTCACCGGCAACCCATATATATATATATATATATATATATATATATATATATATATGCACTGGATCTTGACTTGCAATGAAGTGCCGGTGGGAGATTTCCCTTGTGCATAGTTGAACCATGAGGATTCGTAGCGTGCGCGTTAACTAAATTAATCCGAAACTCGGCACGATCTACGATGAACCTCCCGAGCTTCGCCCACTCATAATCATTCACTCCGTGGATATGCTGTAATTTTTTTATTTTAGTCTTTATACAAAAAAAATTGAGATTTATTGCTCTCATGTCGTCGAAGTCTTGCCTCGTAAGGGCGATGTGGTGCCCAGTAATTTTATATTTATCGAATCTAAGATCCACCTCAGTTTGAGTATCGCTATCTTAAAGAAGTGGTGCTTGGAATCGAGTAGATACGGTATATGTGAACTTCGTCGGGAAGAAAAATTAGAGCGTGTTCGCTTTTCTTCGGGGCCGTGGAGAATTCCTTGTACGAGAAAACGAAACTGAGTTTTGCCTTCGATACTGCACAATTAAGTACAATTTGGGTATTTAAGAAATAGAGCGAATTGAAACGCTCCAGCTTACCAAAGGTGCTTCCTTATATGGTCTGCTTCAGTTCTGCATGTGTTCACAAGTACCTGAACAGCGTAGCATATATGTTGCAAGGTTACAGGATGAACTATAATAGGCCCGAAGAACAACAAAAGAAAAAATTTACCAGCACTCGAAATCTAATAAATAGCCGTTATTGGAAAAGGCGAAAATTATTGAATACTTTACAAATATTTCGTAATGCGAAATGTGCCAAAGCAAGCGCGCAATTTACTTGCTAAAGCGCGTTATATAACCTTCTCATGGACTCGGTTGGAGATGTACTGAGACATACTGTAAGATGTTTTGTTGTGAATTAAGCTATGCATTTTGGATAACTGGTTCGACTTTACCGTCCATAGACCGATGCTTCGCACTCACTGAATCTTCAAAGCAAAGAAGAGTCAATTTCTTCAGGGTAGTCGATTTAAAGTTACAAAGTTCATTGTTGACGTTATGAATCCCACGGAAGCAAACTTCGTTTTTATGTATCCTGGAAATGGCTGTTTAGTTTTTAAAGGGATCCGATATTCGATTCAATTCTGGTGATATTCAATGCGTATCCGATACGGCCTGAAATATGGCTTGTCGCACGTTCCCAGTTCTTTCTGTGTACCGGCTGTACCAGCGTTGCATTCCCGCTTGCCAAACAGTGTTCAAAGGAGCCGGTCGAACTCCTACGCCCCCAAACTTGCACTACGGAAGCTCTTGTGTTCGCACGCCTTCTGTTTATTGCAAAAATCAGTCGACCGGCACGGTACGAAAACTCCTGAATTTCGAAAACTCATTCTCCTTCCTTGCCGCACCTGAAGTTTTACTTGAACACCAAAGGCTAATCCAGCCCGGACCAGAAGTTTCGAATATTCGGCGACCCCTACATTAAAAATAGGCCGCTACGTTATTGTTATACTTTTTGCTGCTTCTTTATTTTTGTCCCACCTTAGGTCAAGAGTTCGACGGCGTGTCGTACTTCTGCGTTTCCGGAACCATAGCAGACGTCAGCCGCTCTTCCAATGAACCCCCTCGTACGTATTGGACGTGAAAATAATGAGACAGAGGAGCCATGGTCTTTTCCTCACTCAAGTGTGGAGTGCGGTCTAAGCCGAAGTCGGCTGAGGCCTCCTGTCGACGATATTTGTAAGAGCAAGGTGCATGAAAGCAGACCGAATGAAAAAAAAAGAGACAGACTTCCAGACCTCAGCCATAGATCCTGCCAAATCTAAGCGCAGATATCCAGCGGCGCCGGACCCATTCAAATGCGACCGACAACTCCGTCGCTTAATCCCCTAAAGTGTTTCTCGCCTACCCCCGGCTCACAAGTAACATAGAATATCGGACACATTTAGTTCTTTTCACTCTTGTGTTTTCTTGCAGACAGGACTCCCCCAGCATGTCGCGTATGAAGGGATATGTTGCCGTCTGCGAATGTCTGGAGCGTGTCGAAGCACGAGCTATGTAGGCCCCTACCCCTCTGATTGAGTAAGCTTTATTTGGGGTCCGATTCCGGCCACTGCGGCTCGCCTCACATATGCGAACCGGCCGTCGGGGCGATTTAACACCAATATATGCTGGGCGAAGGACTGGGGTTGAGACGTTGAGTCTTAACTCCAGACTACGGTCTGCCTTCGCTTTCTTGCTTTTTCGTGTGTGATTGCTCTTCTTCCACTCGGAAGGGAAGAAGACAGAGGCAGTCCTCTCGAGTTAGAAAGCCTTCGGACTTCCCGGCGAAGTCGATATCACATTTTAATACCCTCTGGAACACTTGGCGCCAAGCTCTAATTGTTTGTTTGGTTCCCTGCATGTAGTGGGTGGTCGGTCGCGCCTACGCCTGCTTAGTTATGCGTCATGTCACCGCCGTCTTCGGGCTCAAGACGAAATTGATGACGGAGCATTGATAAACCGGTGCGGAAGCCCTTTCATTTCAACATTGACGGTGTCCAGATGAAAGTGTTCATTTTTGCATCTCTGATACCCAAACACAATGGGGATGAATCTACTTATATTTCACATTGAATCAGGATCTTGTACACACTTTCGGTCTTTCTTCCGCTGCACCCGTCTTCTTGGAAATGGCGATCTTTCTCCACGCTGTAACCGTTCATTTGCTACATTTCTTTAACATTGAAATTGAAGTTTATTAACAGTTCCCTCAATACAGGAGAAAACATGAATTGTCGGGGTGCTGGAGCTAAAGGAGAGCCCTTACACGCCTGACTATAGGCTTCTGGCACTTCGAGTAGAGCAGACAGCTATGGATGACAGCAAAACGATAAGTCCACACAATGGCACAATTATACTGAACTAGTTCAATATACTATCGTAATAGCAATATTGCATATAAATATCGAACGCAGTAAATCAAATGAATACATACACAACAGGATAGCAAGAACTCTATATACTTGAAGACAGATTCCAGAAATATTGTAGCTCTCGACACAAGAAAAGAAAGCAATTACTGCCTAGAAAGAACTGTTGTGATTTTTCCCCTAAATGCTGCGGGAGTTGAGAAATGTTCTATAATACCGAGTAGTAAATGTTGGTCATTTACGAGATTAGGAATTTGCCATTGTACTAATTGATTTCTGTAGTGCGTTCGCATTTTCGGCTTAACGAAGTTCCTATGTTGTAATGTGTAAGGTGATGTGGCATTGGTGTACATCGGAAAGAAATTGTCGCGGCTACCTTTAAATTCTAAAATATTTTTTTTGCACTACGCGCAAATAAGCAAGAACACATACTGCTATCGGCGCCCTCACTACGGCAACAGTAACATAGCAAATTTACTTGCTGACCTTCAGTGCAGGGCAGACGTTTCTCAATAGACACACGCTATGTACTGAAAGGTAGGCTAAAGTAAAAAAAAATTTTTTTTCTCGCATTGCTAGGTGAGCTTCTCGCAATACCAAGAACACCAGTCTTGCTAGCAGGACACGAGCTAGGAAACGGGCTAGGAAACGAGCAAAAAGAAAACACGGCTCGCGATGCCGCATTGCAGCTCCAGCACTAAAAGACACGACGTCACAAATTTTCACGGTGTCTGCTGAGACCCCACCTAACTATTCATCGTTAAGAAAGACGTACAGTGTGTTCTAGAGAAGCTAGATACTTTCGCCGATAATTTCGAAACATTTATGGAGCTATAATATTATTATTTATTATTATTATTCGGTATGGGAATATGTACGCAGGAGGGCATGAAGGAAATAGAGCAGGTTTACAACTGCCACCAAGAGAGGCGCAACGCGTGCGTAGTCTTTTAGTAGAAGGAAATAAATGGGGGAAAGGAAGGGAGGGAAGAAAACAAAGTAAAAACAGACGAACACACAGACAAAACGCAACAAAAACAAAATATGCCTATACTGAACTTGGCGAGATGTGCAAGAAAAACAAATTCGCCTTCTGGCATGAATAGCCCGAGGCTCCGGCGTGAATTTCAGCACTAGAAGCTTGAAATTCTTTTTCTCCTTTAATATCGAAAATAAAATTGCTAAATTAACCACGAAAATGTCCTCGAAGTATAAGTTATTATTGTAAATCACTTCACCTTTTCCCTTTAGTATCTCTTTAGACAAACAAAGCAGGCATACCGTCACCACAGCCGCAGCTTGGATGGCGACGACAGCAACTTGTTCTTTGGACAGTCGTACGCAGTGCGCTTTTGAACCATACACTAGAAGCGCCAGATAATTTCCGTCCGCATTTCGTTAAGAATGCGAAAGTGTGAATAACTAAAGCTCTCAGGCCTACTCACAGTATTCAGCACTGCCTCAGCGTAATCAGGACCTCTCTCTCTCATTCTTCTCCTTCGGCCATCTTCCGTGCCTTCCCCTCTCCTTCTTCCATCGCCATCCTTTCTTTCCCCAGCTTTGCTTCGTTCTCGTATTTTTACCGTTTTATTCCCTCTCTTCCTCGTCCTTTTCTCCTCTTACTTCTCCTAACACTAGCAATTTATAGACAATCCGACTGGTATATCTAAAACAGGACAGAACTAGAAAGTGTCTTGTGCAGGCGACTAAATCAATGTTAGCGACCTGATCAGATTATTAAGCGTGGTAGATACATCATGTCAACAGACACAAGCAAAAGGCAGCCACTCCGTTAAAGCAATGCCGCGTGGTACCGCAGTGCGCATGCCACCCACACATGCGAGATTAAGAAACCCCCCGCGCGGCTCGGCCAATCGGAGCCCGGATCGGGCGCTGGGACGAACCAATCAGACGTCGACGCTGGCTTCGGGCGACACATTAAAAGAGGCCCTGCTTCTTCGTGAATTCCGAGACGAAAAAGAGTTGCGGCGTGGTGCCGCTTCGAAGTCGATATCACGGACGTGTTCACCTTCGTGTAAAGGACGTCTGATGGCTTCCAAGTGACGACCAAGTGGTCACCGTCGACGATTACCGGGACCGGCCTGCTTCGAGCGTGTCCAAGGGACAACAGAAGACGCCGGACGTTCCCCGTCACTTCCAGGAGGTGAGCTTTCCTTGGTAGTACTCTTTCTAACGTTGCTGAAAGTCCGGTGTCAGCGTAGGTGTCCACGGCGGAGATAGGCATCTCGAAGCACTAGACCTACGCCAGTCATCCACCGTGGTACGGGTGCGTAGTGAACAAAATTGAATCTCTGAAAGCAACATGCGGCAGATAATTGCAAATAAAAACTTAACTAGCACCTACACCCATGATAATCCGGAATGGGTATACGAGAAAAGATAATTCTGTTGCGAGGAGGCGATCCGCACTGCGCCCCATGACGCTACAGCGCTCCCTCTTGAACCCGAAGCTTAAGCTTTTCTTTTTCTGTAGAATATCGTTCTGTTACTTTTCCAGCGTTTAATTTATGAAAAGGCCACAGAGAGATGAAAGATAGCCGTGCTAACTTCCAGCTGATGTTGAGTTCCCTATGCTTTGAGTATCCGTGACAAAAGAGTGAGAGAGAAAGAAAGGAAATCAAAGAACATAACTTTAAGAGCATACAAACACATAAACACATGTGCATTGCTTAGCGCCCTTTACCAGATTTCCTTTTCGAAAGATGTATACTTCCTTTTGGAGGAGAACGAAAAGGACGTCAAGCTGACTGCTCGCCAACCATTACAGACCACTCACAACCAACCATCTCGCGAGGCATTCAAGAGCATGCTCCAGAATCCCCCTCCCCCCCCTTTTTTTTTCGCAGAGCTCTTGAAACATCACTGGTAGAACATCACCGCTGAGTTGTTCGATATCCCCTTGACATTTTATGCCGAAGTTATGCCGAACCGGGCAGCACAAGTTTTGAGGAATTTGGCCAGGCTTTCTGGTTGTATCTTGTACATTGTTATCAGACACTGGCAAGCATACATAATTATTCCGTTACAGCAGCTGTAATAGGCGTAAAATGATGAAATAAGTTTCTGTCGGTGGTCAACACACGCTGCCTTCAAGTTCTTAAAGAATGTAAGTAACGTGCACTGACTTCATCATGGAAGAAGCCAGGTGACCCAACTACGTGCTTAATAATAGCCTATGCAGAATTGTTTCGTTTGTTACTTTTACCTGACTACACATGCGGTGTCGCGAACACGCTGTAATATGCTTCATGCGAGGGTATTGGGCTTTCGATACCGCTGCAGAACTGCTTCAACTAAAGGTGGGAACATTCAACTAAACATGGGAATGAGACGATTTTCGGAGAGTATTTTCACCTAGAAAAACTGGTATTCTTCAAGATGGAGCAGAAATACAGGGTCCACGTTACGTAAAGAGCTCAGAGAAAGCGAGGACGCTACAACCCTTCAAACACGAGTGGACGTTCATTCAGGACAGTATGGCTGCGAAATCGCGCCGTTCATGATGGCACCATTAGCGGCGTTTACATGAATGCGACAAGTGAAGCGCCGCATCAAATGTTTAACGCATCAAATAAGTCGCTAATGCTCAAGGAATACCAAAGGCCGATTTCAAAGTCGTGCAATGATCATCTCCTACACTTTGTTTTCGCATCTCTCATAAAGAGCGACGAAACAAAAGGCAGGCAACGCAGTCGGTCGCCTCAGTGACGTGCTTACTCGAAAGAAAGGCAGCAGCTTTCGGGCTGTAAACCAAGCTGCGAATTTCCTGATGCACGCAGTGTGCAATAATATTCCGCTCACATGCTCACATGCTTACAGGAGCTTTCACGGATCATCGAAATGTCCAAAAATTATGTACATTAAGAGGGTTCGGGGCCCCTTTAAGTAAGAAGAACCGTGGCCCATGATTTAGAGAAGGAGGAGGTCCTCCTTCAAAAACATAAATAATGTGCAGGACAGCGATATAGAGGGGGAGAAATCAGCATTTATTTGGGCTGGCACCCGCGAGGGTTAAGGGGTAGATGCCTTCTCCAACTACCTAAAGAATAAAAAAGTGGTTTGCAGGAACGTACACTGGTGTGGGCTACGGACGACACACAGGGAAGTCCAGTTCTTGTGGTACGCTTCAGGAGGTATGATACAAATTGTTTCTGAAATGAAGACATTTGTCAGAACCTACTGCAAAGATCCTATAAAGAAGCAGCGACTGTGCCTCGTCCCACTTTACGACATCGCCCGTTCTCGGTACCAAGAAGTGTTTGCTCTGGCAGAAATGCAGAAGCTTTTGCTACGTGTGTTTTGCCACCAAACCATACATAACCTCACGGCATTTACAGAATTAGCTCCGCGATACGCCTTCACCGAAAAACCCGGGCCTCTTCGACACTAAAAGGCTGCAGGAAATATCCACTAAAACCGCAGACATTCCTTGCAACGGAAACCCTGAGCGCACGGTAACTGTCTCTTCACTGAGGACACCTCAACCGAAACACTCACAGGGGAGGGAGAGAGAAACAAGGGAGTGGAAAGAAGAGGCCACCTTCTCGAGTCAGGAGATTACCCACACAACTCAGCCACTGGCCAGAGCACCCTCTTTGCCCATTACTGAACCACCCAGACTACACGGCACCAGTGGTAATTAGGAGAGAGCCTTAAAGGCCAACTCCGGCGATTTGTCGAGTATGCCAAGGTAATGGTGATTCTGCGTTCCTGAAGCACTCCTGGAACATTCCTGATAGCATAAATGCTCAGCAACTGCGTCAATAATTTATAACCAGCAACAAAGCGCGAAACCATAACGAAAAGCCAACACAGCAGTGGCATCAAATCAGTCAAGCTAATTTTGCATGGTGCGACAGCGTATGCACCCTTCCCCTGGCGGTATTGTCTCGAAGGTCGGTCCGCGGGCGCAGATCTCGAAGGTCATGGTATGGTACCGGCGCGCATCTGTCGCTTTGCCGAAGGTGACGTTAACCCAATGTGTGGCCAATAATTGCAGGATGCCAGCTGGGTAGATTGAGGCAATCAGTAAAAAATGATTTGTAAGCAATCTGCGCAACTCTCGAGCCTGTAATCTTCCACAAATGACGGAGGTGTGCCAAGGAACGTACTCAGTGAATTTGGAAACCATTTACCCCGAAATATCGCCGGAGTTGGCCTTTTACAAGCGCCGGATTAGACCTTCGGATTACTAGAGGAGTCATGATTACCAGCTAATGGTCAGAAAGACTTGAGACAATGTCGAAAATTGTCGGAACCGTTTCAGGACCTCCGTAAGCGCACTTATTCTTTCGCATTCTTCATCTACAGGGCACAAGGTGCGAAGGGAGAAGGACCATGGTCATGCTTGTCCAGTGGACCGCCCTCTGGTTGGGCTTTCTGGCCGCCTGTCCACGACTTGCGGCAGCCAATGGGGATGCCCCTGACTGGAATGAGATCTTCAGCAACAGGTGAGCGCTGACAAGAGCTTTTCAACAACTGCACAACCACAGCGAGGGCTCGAGAGCAACGCTATCTTCTGAGTGACCTGTCTTACGATAGTATTTATGTAGTAAGCGTACTATAGTATTTCTACAGCATTATTTTGTATTTACTTTTGTTCTGTATATGTCTCGCTCTGTTTCCTTAATAATATTCTTGCGTTCTCTTTTTCTATATACGCCAATACCCTCTATAATATATTGATACCCCGAGGGTACTGTTTGTTGTTTTGGGGGTTTTAACGTCACAAAACCAGCTCTGAACTCCGAGGGTACTGAAAATAAATAAATAAATAAATGGGAGGGCAACTCCCGGTAATATAGAGAATATTTTATTGATGAATCCGGAGATGTTAGCCTGGGTAATGGCCTGGCTTGCCCGGTAATATATAACCCTATTGAGGTACTGCGGTTTTGTAAAGGTATTGGCAGTGCTGTGGCGGAGAAGGGTGGTGCACTCTGCTTGGAAACTCGCCAGTAATTTAAAATAACCAAACGATGTGTTCGAATCGAAACCGAACGGTTGAAGGCTTCGGCAGCGTATACGATGACATGAAGTCCCATTTCACCCCTTCGGAAGGTAAACGCAGTACATATGGGGCTGGTGCCTGAAAAATGAAAGCGGCTATACCACCCGGTTATGCACCCAGACCTGCCAGCTTCTCGGAACTTCAAAGCGACGATTTCAACCATGAAGGATACCCCCTTGCTTTTCTCTGGCTTATCAGGCAGGCAGACATCTAGGCTATTACGTGGCAAATATAGGGTTGCCAGCACTAAAAAGACAATCCGGGAACGCGCTAAAGATATTAATGTTCATGTTCACAAAAACTAAATCGCTTGCAGCCATCTAGGTTGGCGTATATTGGTATGGTACCAAGCAGAACATGTGCTGAAAACTTCATTGAGATCAGCGGACATTAAAAAAAAAACAGCCGAAGTTGCCTGTTAGGTACGTTGGAATGTATTACAGCTAAATAACCCTGTTAACATTTGTGTATCTGTAGACGGTAGGGAGCAGGGCACGTTAGTTAGTTCCTCTAGGTTCTGGATTCTTTGCACGTACGCGCATGCATACCTCGCTGCGGCATACCTATATAGGCGCGTGCAAAATATTGTCGCGTGGTTGTGACGATGAAGCGCGCAGCAAAGTTCAAGCTTTGGCAGTCGAGATGTTTATTGAGCGAAGCTACGCCCAAGAAAGAGAAGCAAAACATGCAGCAAGATGATAGCGGCGTGGACATTCATTGGCCAACAATATAAGCTAACCATCTGTAAAATGTCCCAGCTTTTACATTACAGTGCGTTTTGCTACTGTCACTGATGTTCTAGAGGGTGCATAACTATGCGTATCGGACATGCAAAATTCGTAGAAAGGTGGACACCATTCGTGAAACAGCATGTACGACAAGCGTGGCCTGCGCTGTGCGTCAAGAGAAAGTGATCAAGGATCAAGGGACCGGTTAACAAAAACAAGTGTTCATGTTAATATGAACAGCTAACCTTAAGGAGCAAAAATGACGAAAGCCTCAAATATCGTTTCTTCTCACGGCAGCTACAAAATCATCGAAAAGCACTTTATTTTAGAATACTAAAAAAGCATCAGCTTGGTTTTTAGCGCTCACCCAGCTAGACTAGCTCCGGCCAACCTTAAGTACATATACTATACATATATGTATATTCCCATATGTCAGCGCAGGACGTCCGCTAAATATTTTAGCCTGAAAATTTGGCCCGTTCGAACAGGACAACTATTCGAACATCCTGATCTGTAGATCCAGTTACGCAAGGAGCAAGAAACGAAGCCTCTAGTTCGTCATGATGCGCACGAGGTCAAGTGGTGAACAACGTCCTTCCGACTGTGCAATATCTTCCAGGGAAGACAGCTTGCAGGAGCATGTCCTTCGAGATCGGCGTGCAGAGTGCGGAAGCCTAGCTTTAGTGTAGCTTCGCTGCTCAGGCGCAATGGTCCTGTCAAAGAAGTGAAAGAACTCGCCAGAAAGGGACAGGCCGCCTTTCGAAGTTATCCACTTATTGTACACCACCGAGTACCAGGTAGAGGTAACTCTCTCCACGTTCGAGAGACCCGTGGGCGCCCGGCTCGAACCCTGCCAAGCGACACGCTAGAAGTGGAAGCCTCACCTTAAAAGAACCCTGCAACACTTTTTGAGCATATCCAGAAAACAATGGCCATCTGTCTTCGAGGCTCTTGACAACATGTGATCCAAATATTTTTGCACTGCACGCACCACGTAATTCGCATTCCGCTTCAGATCCAGCTGGAAACAGTATGTTTTTTTACAGCAAATGACCTCATTGGGGGCCCCGAATATGACTCTTGATATTTTTAATGTTTTTAATATGCGTAAGTACGTTTCCACTATTTATTGAATTTAATACAAAGATATAAAGCATTGCTCACGACGTTTTCGCAGTCATGACATCAACGCTAGTTCTGCCTCAGGCAGCGTGCTAAGTGGCCCCAGCGATGTCATTTGTTGAAGGGGGAGGTGGTTTCCAGCTGTAATTGAAATCAAACTGACAATTACCAGAAGCGTGCAGCGCAGTGATATCTGGCTCACATGCTTACAGGAAGCTCCCCTACTGGTGAACTTTCTCTTATGTCTATGTTTGCATGACATGTTGCAAACATGTTGCATGATTCCTTTGACGTCTGACGGCAACACGCATTCAGACTTCCCGCGCGCACAACCGCCATCTATCGTCTGGAGACGAAATCTTCAAAAAGCGGTGCCGAGAAGCTCCTCCGGATGGCTCTGGCATCCAACGTGGGCACGTACCTTATTTCGAAGTTTAAAAAATTTAAGGCCGCTGTATCTGCTTAGACAAGCGTGATCAAGAAGCCATTCACTCTTTCGGTGCAACGGTATTGCATGAGTGGTTACACAGCCGACACACAGCCAACAAAATGGCAAGGTCGCTGCTGTCGAGTGGTGCTATCCCGGATAGGAGAAAGTATATTACTCGGCGTTTGCACATCTTGGAGTACTGTTACTCCCTTTTGTTGCGTACGTCGCCCCGGATCAGTGTACTCAAATGAACCAGTTCACCAACCCCAGACGCTGTTTTCATCATGCTGACATTCTGGGTGCTCATGTTTTCCAGTACCCATTAGAGTACATAAGCCTATATGAAAGTGCAGGTTATTCTTCAGCAGCGAGGACATGCTGAGGTGCTCGCTCTAAAGATGAATGTCGCGAAGAAAGACAAAAAGAAAGAAAAGACTAATAAATGAAAAAAAAAATTGTTCCGACACCGGGAATCGAACCCGGGCCTCCTGGGTGAGAGCCAGGTATCCTAACCACTAGACCATGCCGGAGAACGACAACGGGCGCGTTGTTAACACTTGATATAGTAGGAGGCCCACTTCAGCTGATTTTTTTTTTCGCGACTAAAATTTTCACAATACGAATTTTGAGAATTTAAAAGCGCAGACGCAACACGAAGCACAGCGCGAAGGGACAAATATTCACTACTACATTTGGGAGAGCTGAGTAATCCTTCCCTCGTATGATGTTATACGCTCTCCAGTAGCTCATTGATTATAAATAAACACCCTCACCCTGGCGCAACACCCTGTTCGGGAGGCCTTGCTTACCCCTTTGAATATGGAACGCCTGAGAATGCAATCACCGGCATCACTAACGGCACAGTTATACGGGACATCATCAATGTTCCACCGGAATCAACAGGGAGTATTTGCTAATGCTTGAAGATATCTGTTAAATCGGCTATCAGCTTTAACAGGAGCGAAGTAACCAAGTGACCCGGTTTAGTAAAGCTGTTATTCGTCTATCCGCTTTTCAAGAACAGTGGATCTGAGAAATGCGGTTTAAATAGCCGGTTAACTGGATAGTCGGATTTATAGTTCGAATATATGATATCGCATAGTTTATTCAATCATTACGCCACGAGCAGCATGAATTTAATGCATTCGTTGAATCTATTATATTATTAGATGCACCCTAAACTTTCTTAAGAAAAGTTTGGGCTTAACTAATATGTGTTATGGATTACCACTACGTAGTTCCTCAAAAGATCTACGGAGTCACGATTCGGGACTGTGTTCCTTTCTTGTTCAAGTCACATTTTACCATAGATCACAAGCGCGGCCCATCGTGAATCTAGGAACAATATCAGGTGAAGTACACCCATTGAGAAGCAAATTTAGAAAGAGGAACCGCAAGGATATTAAACAGAGCGCACATCAGGTTTAGACCAGGTTTAGACGAGCGCTTGCATAGATAAGGGGAAACTAAGAATCGAAGAGCTAGATAGAGGCAAAGCGATAATTTCGGTGCGAGTACTAAATGGTATATACCTTATTAGAATATATGAGTATAGGGACAACATAAGCAGAATAAACAACCGAATAATCGATAACTATGGTTAATCCGTCTTTGCTGTTCGAAGAACCCGTGAATCCAACAATCGAACAGCCGATATTGCACCGAACCGATGTGGTGTTGGTGCACGAGCATGGCCATTGAGCGCCGCGGGTAAGAGAGCTGGATATCGAGCCTAGCAACTCTGCTCTCAATCGCATTACTGTCGAAAAATGATTAACAATAGTGCAATAAATACCATTCTTTGAATACAATCAACGCGGCTCGAACATTAGTATCGTGTATTCGTGTCACCAGAGGGAACCCTACAGCTCCGCAGTAGCTGCATGCAACTACGAGCGTTCAGCCTGTTCATAGATGACAGTGAAACGTTAGCTAGAACGCTAATCTACCTACGAATACCACGTCCTTGCAGCTGCGAACGGCTCTGGTTTTCTTCAAGTGCACCGCTTCAAGGGCAATCCAGAAGTTTTGGCGGCCGAGCCAGCGATATGATTTTGCTGCATGATCTACTATCTCAGTGTGCTTAGAGGCACATTTAATTTGCGACGTTTGATGTCAAGGACCGTGATTAGGGAACTGGAAGAGAGCTTTGAGGAACTAAAACATACCGAGGTTGCTCGTACGTTAGTTCTCAGTAAGATAACTAAGACATGGGGCGTAATGAGCAGAAGAGGTGACCGGTAGTCTGTTGAGGGACATACTAGCTGTCAAGGACTGGGACACGCAATAGTGAAGGACAGACGACTAGGTGATGGGCTGAACTTAGAAATAATAGAAAGTGATGAGCGGCGAGTTGTTGAGCGGCGGTAGAGGAGGAGCGGCGCAGAGGGATAGAAGACGTGTTCACTGAAACCAAAGATGACATGAACAATAATTGTATTCCAGCGACTTTTGTCATTTCCCGTGGCCGTAAACACTTATGTTTAATTGTGCTTCTACGAAGTTAAGAAGCTTGTACGCATAAGATATAATCGGCTCGCGCAACGCAAGTGCAATCGGTGATCGCTGGGGAGGTTAAAATAGAATGACGATTGTGATGAATCCTAAAAGGTACCAGTACTAAAATGGCCGAAATCAACAAAACAAATACCATCAAAGCCTGTTGGCTATCCATCGTGCCCGTCATATGTGGCATCATTTGGATGTCCCTCCGTGATTGAGAATTTTTCGCCTCAAGAACACTGCATGATCTATCTAACCAGCATGTCTGCATCTTGGCAGGAACGACGACGACTGGGCGCGGGTGTGGCACGTGGAACGCCACCGGCGCTGCTACCATGAGCTGCTGTCACACATGAGCTGGGTCTGCGAGAAGGACATCTACAAGATGCGCCGACGAAAGAGGGATGCGCCTCTGGACAAGGAGACAGGTGAGGCCTGTGTGTGCGCAGGTAGTGATTGCATTACACCATTTACGGCGGAGCTGCGTATCGCTAGCAAGTTCGTCCGTCTGTCGCTTGTACACCGAAAACTAAGCTTGCCGATCGACCTATAGGGCTTTGCAAAATCGCGTGAGGAGCAGGAAACTTCTGGCCTCCCGGGGGAGTGCGTGCGCGTGCGTGTGTGTCGCTCGGTGTAACTTGCAGTGAGCCGACATCGGAGAGTCTGCGAGCACGCCAACGGCGATGCGTGTTTAAACACCAGTGGTAAACGTAACAGTCTACCAACCAATAGTTGTACCTTATATGTCTTCACATAGCCCTTTCTCTAGCGACGTCATCATGTCCACATTCATGCTATGCGTGTTAAGAAGCTTCCAGGTCTTCCGTGTTAGCATGGTGGATCGAAGAAGGGAACTACTCCGTATTCACCAGAAAGAGCCGTCGACAGGATCGTCCAAGGTGGACGGCGTCCTTAGCCCAGGATGTCGTGACACTGATATTATAGGTGGCTTCATTCGCCTGACGCCGCTGGTCTTTAAGGCATGCGCATCTTAGATGGGCTTCCCACTGTTCGGTGCTTGGTCTTGTGTCAGGTCCCGTGTGTGTCAGGTCCCGTGTCAGGTCAAACCCAACCCGGTGTCAATGGGTTAGGTTAATCTTTAAGGCATGCTACCCTTTAACGTTACTAAACATATCTCTTAGTTACCCGACCACTCGTCCCTGCAACCGATTTTGCTTGCTGTCTCTCTCTGCGTTTTGCCTTATGCTTCCTGTTTCTTTCGCAGACCTCACCGAAGTCTTTCTGAAGCCAGAGGCCGCGCTGAGCCTGCTGGACGCAACTGGGTCGGGCAAGCAGGTGAGCAGCGGACGGCGAAAGGCATGGCGGCGCCAGCGGCTGGGTACGCGAGGCATCATGGACGAGTGCTGCGACGGCCAGAATGGTTGCAGCTGGGAGGAGTATGCGGAGTACTGCCCCACCAGTAGGAGGATACGCAACCGCAGACGCTAGAACAAACTGGCTCCTGCGGAAACACATGAACAGCGCACGTCTCTCGCACATTGAGAACAAGAGGAGTGCCGGTTACTCCTTTTTTATGTGTGGAGGGGAGTCAATCCTCTTCTGACTCCTGTAGAATGTTTTTTCGTCCCCGGTGGGCTGCACTCTTTCTACCTAGACATATGGAAGAGTTCGGGACGCGGCAACTCTTTAGCCCTTAAATAGGAGCTCGTTAGCATAAGTAGAAGCTAAATTGTGGCAACTCAGTCCATCTTTCTAACGAACCGCCAACAAATGAGGGACGTTGTTTGTCCACTTTCCTTCGTCGCTTCTTTATTGGTGCGTTCGTTCTGAACATGCACTTGAAGTTTGGTCTCAATAAAGGAAGAGCGGTGATAGAGTAGTAGATGAACTCCGTAAAGAAGCCACCAGCACTCCTTGTGTTCTTCTGGGTGCGAACAAATGTGTGCGACCAGAAGACGCGCCCGTTACGGAGGACCTAGGCTTAAGAATGAATCTCGGTCGTGTTGTGGTTGTGGCTCGTGATCCTTGGAAAGGCCAGGAAGATCCACAAACCGGCAAGGTTACGGGTCTGTCTAACCATCCCTCAAGAGACAACAGCTGCTAAACTACGCGGTTGCAGCCTCGCTCATGTACCATCGTGTACCCTAAAGACCAAGCGAGAACTGCAGAGCCCACAGTTGCAGAGGATTTTCTCCGTCGACTATCTGGTGGTGGTGACTGTCCAGTTATATTTCCTAATTGTGTTCGTGTGCCCGTTGCGTCCTTTCGTGCTGATAAGTATGATCAGGCGTAGTGAGCTGACTGTAAAGCCCTGCCGTAAGCACTGCCGTAATTGGCAGGACTTAGTCGTACCTCCTGACACCTGGAGTCTTTTACAGGTAGCCGGCCGTGCTCACTCAAGTTATTCATGGTGCTAGCCTAGTTCAATCAGCATTTGCTAAAGTTCTCATCCCACTGCACTTCCAGCACTGTTCCGTCCTTCCAAAAGGCAAACATGTCCTGCAAACGAAGAAACAAGCGACACAAGTCAGGTAGTTGGTGGCACATGTCTTCCATCGCGAAATGAAATTTAGTAAATGTAATATGTTTACTCTCCGTGACCCTCGAATAATAGCCCACCTAAATGCTTCTAATGTAGAGTGCCTACTGGGTTTGGTTCCAAATTAAGTTGTATTCGTTCCATTCCTGGCGACACTTCTTCCTACACCGGTATGTTACCTCCCAGCATCACATATCCTGTGAAACGTGTAGGATGCACTGCTCAGGACGGACTTAATTCCTTGGACGCCAAACGTTAAGCTTTGTTGTCTCACGGTGGCGGTTTGCTTACTGTCCTTCTTCCCGCATTGCTGCTTCACCTGTGGCATCCAGCCAAAGTGCAAAAGCCTTGCGTTTCAGGTGAGCCCTGTTGGTCACCAGCCACATCCGCTTGACGCATGTGCTTAGAGTCCTGTGATAAAACGTCGTTGTGATATGCAAGAAAAAGCCCTTATCGGACCGGCCCCTTCGTTGTCTTGGATGTTAAAGGGCGACTGAGTGTTTCCACCTCGAACAGCCGCGTCCTCTGGTCGCACGATTGAGAGAGGAGTAGAAACAAGACACATAGCGCAAAGAAAGTGTATATCCTTGCTGTCCTTCAACTGCAAGGACATCCTCGGTGTTGCTTTGAAAGAAGAAAAAAAAAGCCGAGACACCGAGCCGTGAGTCTTGCAGGCGAAATAGTCGTTCTTGGATGGCACCTTCCCCGTTCCTTGACAACGCAAGCACACAGCTCGCAGTTCTTCAAGGACTGAGTACGCCGAGCTGCGTACGTAGGCACACGTCAGAAACAAAGGTAGACGCAGGTATCACTTGTGGGAGCCAAAGAAAAAAAAACACCGCTTGGCGCTACTGTAGGTGGAGACGTAAAAATAAAATGCATCAAAAATGAATTACGGGTTTTGTTGTGTGGCTCTTCTCAGTGACATCTTCTGTGTGCCAGAAACTGCCTACACTAATCTTGACATCGAACACTTATGGCGTGGCCAAGTATAAACTTAAGACTTGCACAAAGCACCTGAACCTAAGTGCTTTAACGTAAGTCGGTGCTTTAAGGTTACAGAAAAGATTCCACTGGATACGTCATGCTGTTTCTTCAAACATGTCGAACTTACACGTATGAGGAGGAATGTTAGTATGTAAGCTTCAAAGGAATAGGCGTGCTTGAGAGATACATTCACAGAGATTCATGGCAACTCGGCTTTATCCTAGGAACGCAGGTGAGCTGCTATAAAGATGCGCTAGATAAGTCTTTTTATTTCTCTTGGGCCATTGAGGGTGCCTAGCTCACCCCCAAACGAAGAGGCGAAACGGACTGCACGATATATAGACTTCTTGTTTTTGAGACAAATACGACCCCGTTCAAATCGAACGAAACTGGCTGTAACAAAATGACGGCGTGTTTTACTCGAAATTAAATAATTTCGGAACGCTATAGACTTACCATTTTTAAGAATAATAGGACCCCTTTAAAATCGAACCAAACTGCCGGAATAAAACGATGTCGTATTTTACTCGATCTCAATTAATTTCCCAAGACTATAGACTTGCCATTTTTGAGAAAAATGGGCTCCTCTTCAAATCGAACCAAACTGGCTGAAATACAACGATATCGTAAATTACTCGATTTCAATTAATTTCCCAAGGCTATAGACTTGCCATTTTTGAGGAAAATGGGCTCCTCTTCAAATCGAACCAAACTGGCTGAAATACAACGATATCGTAAATTACTCGATTTCAATTAATTTCCCAAGGCTATAGACTTGCCATTTTCAGGAAAATGGGCTCCTCTTCAAAACGAACCAAGCTGGCTGAAATACAACGATATCGTAAATAACTCGATTTATATTATTTTCCAAGGCTATACTTCGGCTCTAGAAACGTAGAATATACTTCATTTTGAGAAAAATGGGCTCCCTTCAACTATAAAAAACTGGCTGAAATACAACGATATCGTAAATTACTCGATTTCAATTAATTTCCCAAGGCTATAGACTTGCCATTTTTGTGGAAAATGGGCTCCTCTTCAAACCGAACCAAACTGGCTGAAATACAATGATATCGTATTTTCCTCGATTTCAATTAATTTCCCAAGGCTGTAGTCTTGCCATTTTTGAGAAAAATGGGCTCCTCTTCAAATCGAACCAAACTGGCTGAAATACAACGATATCGTAAATTACTCGATTTCAATTAATTTCCCAAGGCTATAGACTTGCCATTTTCGAGAAAATGGGCTCCTCTTCAAAACGAACCAAGCTGGCTGAAATACAACGATATCGTAAATTACTCGATTTCTATTATTTTCCCAAGGCTATAGACTTGTTATTTTTGAGAAAAATGGGCTCCTCTTCAAATCGAACCAAACTGGCTGAAATACAACGATATCGTAAATTACTCGATTTCAATTAATTTCCCAAGGCTATAGACTTGCTATTTTTGAGAAAAATGGGCTCCTCTTCAAAACGAACCAAACTGGCTGAAATACAACGATATCGTAAATTACTCGATTTCAATTAATTTCCCAAGGCTATAGACTTGCTATTTTTGAGAAAAATGGGCTCCTCTTCAAATCGAACCAAACTGGCTGAAATACAACGATATCGTAAATTACTCGATTTCAATTAATTTCCCAAGGCTATAGACTTGCTATTTTTGAGAAAATGGGCTCCTCTTCAAATCGAACCATACAGGGCCGAAATACAACGATATCGTAAATTACTCGATTTCAATTAATTTCCCAAGGCTATATACTTGTTATTTTTGAGAAAATTGGCTCCTCTTCAAATCGAACCATACTGGCCTGAAATACAACGATATCGTAAATTACTCGATTTCAATTAATTTCCCAAGGCTATAGACTTGCCATTTTTGAGAAAAATGGGCTCCTCTTCAAATCGAACCAAACTGGCTGAAATACAACGATATCGTAAATTACTCGATTTCAATTAATTTCCCAAGGCTATAGACTTGCCATTTTTGAGAAAAATGGGCTCCTCTTCAAAATCGAACCAAACTGGCTGAAATACAACGATATCGTAAATTACTCGATTTCAATTAATTTCCCAAGGCTATAGACTTGCCATTTTTGAGGAAAATGGGCTCCTCTTCAAATCGAACCAAACTGGCCTGAAATACAACGATATCGTAAATTACTCGATTTCAATTAATTTCCCAAGGCTATAGACTTGCCTATTTTTGAGAAAAATGGGCTCCTCTTCAACTATTGAACCAAACTGGCTGAAATACAACGATATCGTAAATTACTCGATTTCAATTAATTTCCAAGGCTATAGACTCCTATTTTTGAGGAAAATGGGCTCCTCTTCAAATCGAACCAAACTGGCCGAAATACAATGTTATCGCATTTTACTCGATTTCAATTAATTTCACAAGGCTATAGACTTGCCATTTTTGTGGAAAATGGGCTCCTCTTCAATCCGAACCAAACTGGCTGAAAATACACGATATCGTATTTCTCGATTTCAATTAAGTTTCCCAAGGCTGTAGTCTTGCCATTTTTGAGAAAAAGTGGCTCCGCTTCAAATCGACCAAACTGGCTGAAAGACAACGATATCGTAATTACTCGATTCAATTAATTTCCCAGTGCTTAGACTTGCCATTTTGAGGAAAAAGGGCTCCGCTTCAAAGCGAACCAAACTGCTGAAAGACAACGATATCGTAAATTACCTCGATTCGATTATTACTGTTCCCAAGGCTAGAGACTTTGCCATTTTTGAGAAAAGGTGGGCTCCTCTTCAGAGTAGAACCAACTGGCCTGAGATACAACGGTACGTAAATTCCTCGATTTCTATTAAGTTCCGAGGGCGGTAGACTTGTTATGTTTGAGAAAAATGGGCTCCTCTTCCAAATCGAACCAAGACTGGGCCTGAAATACAAGATTTATCGCGTAAATTACTCGATTTCAATTAATTCCCAAGGGCTATAGACTGTGCCATTTTTGAGGAAAAATGGGACGCCTCTCAAAATCGAACACACTGCTGAATACAAACGATATCGTAAATTACGCGATTTCTAATTAATTTCCCAAGGGCTAATGACTTGTTCATTTTTGAAAAAATGCGCTCATCTTCAAATCGAACCAAACTGGCTGAAAGACAACGATATCGTAAATTACTCGATTTCGAATTAAT